>CAWUFW010018300.1:0-226873 GCA_963921515.1 Calotriton arnoldi | reverse complement strand
TCCGAATCGGATCCGGTGAATCTGGGGGTGAATGTTTGCCAATGTGCAGCATTCCGTCCATCATCTTGTGTGTTTTGCATTTCGCCCTAAGTGGGAAGGGTATGCCCAGACGTGGGTCCCGTGCTCACTACGCCACTGGAGTCAAGCTATCCTGGCTGATGAAGGCTGATAGCCTGAAACCGGTCCTAGGATGCTTGATTCCGGTCCAGGGAAGACATGGCTTGGCAGTTCGGGCTGGACTGTTCCCATGAGGCACAGGGTCAAGACTGATTTGCATATGGCTATGTCTGAACTGGGGTGGCGTGGTGAAGCAAAATAACGATGGATTAAACCCAGATCTGTGACTGGGGGTGAATGTTTGCCAATGTGCAGCATTCCGTCCATCATCTTGTGTGTTTTGCATTTCGCCCTAAGTGGGAAGGGTATGCCCAGACGTGGGTCCCGTGCTCACTACGCCACTGGAGTCAAGCTATCCTGGCTGATGAAGGCTGATAGCCTGAAACCGGTCCTAGGATGCTTGATTCCGGTCCAGGGAAGACATGGCTTGGCAGTTCGGGCTGGACTGTTCCCATGAGGCACAGGGTCAAGACTGATTTGCATATGGCTATGTCTGAACTGGGGTGGCGTGGTGAAGCAAAATAACGATGGATTAAACCCAGATCTGTGACTGGGGGTGAATGTTTGCCAATGTGCAGCATTCCGTCCATCATCTTGTGTGTTTTGCATTTCGCCCTAAGTGGGAAGGGTATGCCCAGACGTGGGTCCCGTGCTCACTACGCCACTGGAGTCAAGCTATCCTGGCTGATGAAGGCTGATAGCCTGAAACCGGTCCTAGGATGCTTGATTCCGGTCCAGGGAAGACATGGCTTGGCAGTTCGGGCTGGACTGTTCCCATGAGGCACAGGGTCAAGACTGATTTGCATATGGCTATGTCTGAACTGGGGTGGCGTGGTGAAGCAAAATAACGATGGATTAAACCCAGATCTGTGACTGGGGGTGAATGTTTGCCAATGTGCAGCATTCCGTCCATCATCTTGTGTGTTTTGCATGGTCAGTGACATCACTGATGACATCACTGACATCATCCAGTGACTGTGTGTTTCTGTAAAGTTTAAATATGTTTAATATATATAGGGAAAGGCGTATTGAAGAATGAGTGGGTGTATAAGCGTCTGAATGGATGATTTAGTAGGTGCGTGACTGAGTCTATAAGTGAGTGATTAAATGTATCTTACTGGATGCATGGGTGAGTGACTAAACTGTGTGAATGTCTGTATCCATCTGTCTGTTGTTGTGTAAGCAGCTGCATGAGTTTCTGACTAGCTAAATGAGTGTCTATATGGGTTATGGATTGGTTCTCTGAGTATCTATATGGGTGCCTAAGTGTTTGTGTGGGTGGGGTGTGTGTGACTCTGTGCATAGATGTGTGAGTGGGTGATTCACTGGGTGCATGGTTTCAACAGTGCGTCTGTGATGGACTGTATGGGTGGGTGAGTGTGTGTATGGGTGTGTTAGTGATTGAATGTATATCTCAGTGGTACATGTGTGAGTAACTACATATGTGAAAGGCAGTATATATGTGTGTTGGAGTATATAAATGGCTATAAGTGAGAGTGTGTGATTGTGAGAGTGGCTATATGGATGAGTGTGTGCTTGCATCAGTGATTGCATAGGAGCGTAAGAATGTGCTAGTATTTTTATGAATAAGTGAGCTGGTGTGTATAACTGTATAGGTGAGTAAATTGGAGTGTGATTAATTATTTGCATGACTGACTAGGTGTGTGAGTACCTCTATGGATGAGTTGCGTTGTGTGAGTGTTTATATAGGTGTATGAGTGCATATGATAGTCCTGTACTGAGTGACTGTAAGTATGAGTGACTGTACGGGTGAGTGAGTAGATATGTGTGTGTAGACCTAAGAATCAGTGAGTGGGTATGTACTTATTGGTATTGGAGTGTGTATGGTTTTGAGAATGGCAGTCTGTAATTTAGAGTGGGTGTATCAAAAGTTATATTAGGGTGTGAGAAGATGCATTAAATTCTCACATGGATGATGTCATCAGTGATGTCATTTGAGATGTCATCAGTGATGTCATCAGTGATGTCACTGACCATGTCATGAGTGATGTAATATGTGACGTCATTAGCAGTGCATTGCGGGGCGCGAGTTATAGTTAGCTGAACTAACTATAACGGGGGAATTTCACGGGTTTTGTACGAGTGCAATGTCCAACTAACTATAACTTTCCCTAAAACCTATGGTTTTTTCAGTGAATTTCAAAGGTTTTTTAAATGCTAAACCCTAACTATAACAGGCCTGAAACCTATGGTTTTTTCAGTGAATTTCAAAGGTTTTTAAAATGCTAATTCCTAACTATAACAAGCCTGAAACCTATGGTTTTTTCAGTGAATTTCAAAGGTTTTTTAAATGCTAATTCCTAACTATAACATGTCTGAAACCTATGGTTTTTTTCAGTGAATTTCAAAGGTTTTGTAAATGACAATTTTTAAATGTATTAATTGTTATATTTATTTTTTTTGATACTGATTTACTACATTTTTTTAAACTATTTATTTTTAGATATTTTATTTTTTAAATTACATTGTAATTACATTATACATTACATTACAAAATATACTTTCTCAGAATGAATTACTTTAGTTTAAATACTTTGCAAATAGGCAATAGACTTTTAAGTACAGTAGTTACAGTTGTTGCAATGGGCAACACAATTTCAAACACAATGCAACATTGAGCTCAATGTGAATTTCTAGCTAAATGCAATTAGTTACTTTATGGATTACTTTTCTAACCACAGGACTGGATCCTAGATTCAGTCCTGGGACATCTCCTGTAAACAGTTGAGTAAAAGCGTTTTGGTTACAGTAGTGATTTTTAAGGAATATTATTGTATTTTAAAAGTTGACACTTAGAAACTTTTTCACATAGAATCACCAATGTTATCCTATGGGAGGAAATTCACTTAGCAGGTAAGTAGTGTTATCGTTACTTTTTCTTACTCAGTGGTGGATCCTGGATCCAGCACTGGTGCATCTCCTGTAAACAGTTGAAAGAATGCGTTTAAGTCATACAGGCGATTTTTAAGGAATATTTGTAGTTTGTGAAAATCAACACTTTGAAACTTTTCTGCTGAAAACCAGACAATGGATTCCTACGGAAGGAAATATAAGTTACTGGTAAGTACGGTTAAAATTACTTTTCAGGATCAGTACTGGGCTGAAAGATGCAGCACTGAGGTCTCTCCTGATAACAGGTGAGTAAATCGGAATTCGTATTTTGGCTGATTTTAGAGGAATATTTGTATGTTTCAAAAATCGACACTTAGAAACTTTTTCAGCAAAAAGCAGGCAATGATATCCTATGGAAGGAAATTCAAGTTACTGGTAAGTATGGTTAAAATTACTTTTCAGGATCAGTACTGGGCTGAAAGATGCAGCACTGAGGTCTCTCCTGATAACAGGTGAGTAAATCGGAATTCGTATTTCGGCTGATTTTAGAGGAATATTATAAAGTTCCAAAACTCCACACTTAGAAGAATTTCCAAGTGAAACCAGTCAATGATATCCTATGGAAGGAAATTCAAGTTACTGGTAAGTACGGTTAAAATTACTTTTCAGGATCAGTACTGGGCTGAAAGATGCAGCACTGAGGTCTCTCCTGATAACAGGTGAGTAAATCGGAATTCGTAGTTCGGCTGATTTTAGAGGAATATTTGTATGTTTCAAAAATCGACACTTAGAAACTTTTTCAGCAAAAAGCAGACAATGATATCTTATGGAAAGAAATTCAAGTTACTGGTAAGTACGGTTAAAATTACTTTTCAAGATCAGTACTGGGCTGAAAGATGCAGCACTGAGGTCTCTCCTGATAACAGGTGAGTAAATCGGAATTCGTATTTCGGCTGATTTTAGAGGAATATTATAAAGTTCCAAAACTCCACACTTAGAAGAATTTCCAAGTGAAACCAGTCAATGATATCCTATGGAAGGAAATTCAAGTTACTGGTAAGTACGGTTAAAATTACTTTTCAGGATCAGTACTGGGCTGAAAGATGCAGGACTGAGGTCTCTCCTGATAACAGGTGAGTAAATCGGAATTCGTAGTTCGGCTGATTTTAGAGGAATATTTGCACAATGGTGAAGGGAGGGGCGGGGCCTGAGGTGACATCTGTGCAAACGCGCCCGTGGCGCGTTTTAAGTTGGGGGATTAAGTCCCCTTGAATCATGAGGGTCCCTGGGGTCCAACTAGCCCACCCTGTACCTCCAGTATGCGCCAGGGAGCTGCGTTGCAGAGAGGTGTTCAGAGGCCACGCCCCTTTTTGCACCTCTCTGCAACGCAGCTCTGTGGCGCTTTCTGGATGTACCTGGTGGGCTAGTTCGCCCCCAGGGTCCCTCAGGATTGAAGGGGATTTCATTCCCCATCTTAAAATGCGCCACGGGGCCTGTTTGAACACATGTCACCTGAAGCCCCGCCCCCTCCCTTCACCACTGTGCAAACGTGCCCCGTGGCGCATTTTAAGTTGGGAGATTAAGTCCCCTTGAATACTGAGGGTCCCTGGAGTCCAACTAGCCCACCATGTACCTCCAAAAAGTGCCACAGAGCTGCGTTGCAGAGAGGTGTAAAAAGGGGCGTGGCCTCTGTACACCTCTCTGTAACGCAGCCCCCTGGCGCATACCGGAGGTTCCTGGTGGGCTAGTTGGCCCCCAGGGACCCCCAGTATTCAAGGGGAATTACTTCCCTTTCTTAAAACGCGCCAGGGGGCGCGTTTGCAGACTGCTGCAGGGAGGGGGCGTGGCCTCGGCACGATGCCGGTCTTTTTTTTTTTGTTGTTGCTTTTTTCTGCCCAGGGGGTCCTTGTGGGACCCCCTGAGCAGACCTAGGGGGTCAGGGTGTTTCTACCCTGCCCCCTTTGTGCGTTTTGCGCACTTGTTTCTTGTGCTTTTTTTTTTTTAATCGGCGGGATCCGCGCATCCCGCCGTTTAAAAAAAAAAATGCTTTTTTCTGCCCAGGGGGTCCTTGTGGGACCCCCTGAGCAGACCTAGGGGGTCAGGGTGTTTCTACCCTGCCCCCTTTTTGCGCTTTGCGCACTTGTTTCTGTCCCTCGGTTCTACCGAGGGACAAAATGGCTGCCAACACTTCCTGATTTGGAGTGTTGACAGCCACTTGACAGCCAATTAGCATGCAGCTCGTGATCGGGACGGTGCGCGCAGGGTGCGCTCAGGATACGCGGACCCTACTCGCCCATAGATATATATGTGACTTTACTTTTGATTTTCTCAGGAACTACTGAATGGATTTACACCATTTAAGCAAAAGGCACGACACTGAACCAAGGGCTACCTCTTTGCCAAATTTGGTGTAATTCCGTTCAGCAGTTCGGGCTGTAGCTGCGACTAAAGGTTCCTATGGAAAAATGAATGGGGAAAACGCGTTTTGGGACCCCCCTTTTTTCTCGGCCCCCGCTTGACGAATCAACCCGAGACTTTCAGAGTAGGAGCGGAGCGCCCCAACAAGTTGGAAGCTTTCGCGAAGATTCGTCAACCGGCGCAAGAGTTATTTCAAATAGAATGTCGTGGATTTCCTATGGATAATAGGTCCTAACTATAACTATCTACTGGCGACCGCCAGTAGATAATATATATTTATATATATATATGTGTATATATATATATATACAAACAACACACATCTATACATTAAAATACATTTAAAAATGAAAACAAATAATATTAAATATAAAAAACAATTAATGCTGTAAAATCTATTTTACCAATATTATAAAAAACTATTGGACCCTAAGAAAATTAAATATACTATTCCCACTTTAGTTTACGCAACAGTAGGGAACATGTTGGACTTCGGAGAGATGAAATTTACTATTCCCATTCCAAACAGCGCAACAGTAGACAAAAGTGCTGAACTGCAAAGAGGTTCATTTTATTATTTGCACTGCAATCTAAGCAAGAGTAGGTAAAGTATTTCACTTCAAACACATTACATCTATAAGTAACCCCAGGAATGTTGAAAAAATATTAAACTCTTAATATAAAAATTATTAAAAAACCATGAATATAAAATATATATTACCTAGTGGCGGTCGCCACTAGGTAGGAATAGTTAGGTCTGCTTTCCCATAGACTGAGCATTTTTTGGCTTGCTAATAACTTTGGCCCTGTTTGGCGGATCTACACGAAACTTTACAAAAAAAGTTCATCCACCTCAACTCCTTCCTGGAAAGTTTCAGGATGATCTATCGAGCAGGGGCCAAGAAAAAAAGGGGGAGGGGCCCAAAAAGTTAAATCTCCATGCATTTTCCATAGACTTCTTTAGGTAGGGCTAAAGCAAAAACAGCTGACCGGAATTACACCAAATTCGGCAGGAAGCTAGATCTTGATCCACCAATTGCCCTTTTTTGTGATTTGGTGTAAATCCGATCAGTAGTTTTTGAGAAATTAAGGTTGTAAAATAATTGTATATTTTAGCAGTTGGGCTCACGAGAGTACCGCAAGCCTCCCATGAGAGCGCAAAATCAAAAATGAAGGCGTGTGATTGGCCCATTTTTCCTGTGAGTCTTCACTCTCTCTCGCGAGTCTCGAAAAAGCGAGTGCTCTGATTGGCTGGCTGTTGAAATGTTAGAAATGAAATGGCCACCATTACTGTTTACTGTGAAAAATTGGAGGTGTTGTGGAAATGAAGCAAAAAAAGCTATATAAGGGGTCAGCAGAAAGGCATGCTGTCCCCCTAGGTTTAGAGAGGAGGTGTCTAAGGGATAACTACTGTGAAGAAAATAAATGTATATTGTTTTTAATTAATTTTTATGAGCTTGTGGGACTTTCGCAGGATCGTGAATAGTAAAAAGGAGTAGATGAGGTCTCAATACACTCTATTAGTAGGAATGCATATTGTGCTCCTTGTTTTTGAGAAGAAAGGAAGGAGTAGGTGATGTTTGAATGCACTCTGCTATGCACACTTGTTACTGTAGGAAGGAGTCTTACTGGAGATGATGTTTATCAAAGTCTACTATTTATGCTCATTGGCTTGGGAAGAGTTGTAAGTAGAGTTAAGGCTCATCCATACACCCTATTATGCACACTCATCATCTAAGATAGAGGTCTGAAAGGAGAGACTAGTCCTCCCCACACCCTACTACGCACACCCATCATTACAGAGATAGGTCTCAGCACACTCTACTATGCACACCCGTCATCTGAGAGAGAGAGGTTTGAAAGGAAAGCCCAGTCCCTCCCCTAACCCTACTATTCACACTCACCATTACAGAGAGAGGTCTCAGCAGAGAGGCCAGTCCCTTCACACACCCTACTATTCACACCCGTCATCTGGGAGAGAGGTCTGCAAGGATAGCCCAGTCCCTTGCCACACCTTACTACACACACCCCTCATTGCAGAGAGAGTTCTCAGCAGAGAGGTTAGTCCCTTCACACACCCTACTATGCACACCCGTCATCTGAGAGAGAGGTCTGAAAGGATAGCCCAATCCCTCCCCACACCTTACTACGCACACTTCTCATTACAGAGAGAGGTCTCAGTAGAGAGGCAAGTCCCTCCCCACACCCTGCTACACACACCCACCATTTGAGAAAGGGGTCTGAAAGGAAAGGCCAGCCCATCCACACACCCTACTACGCACACCCATCATCTGAGAGAGTTGTCTCTGCGGAGAGGCCAGTCTCTCTCCACACATCCTAGTACCCACACCAGTGAGGCCAGTCCCTTCACACATTCTACTACACACTTCCGTCATCTCAGAGAGAAGTCTGAAAGGAGAGCCCAGTTCTTTCACACATCCTACTATTGTCACCCAACATCTGAGGGTGAAGTCGCAGGAAACAGTCCAGTCTCCCCCACACTCTACAATGCATACTGGTCAGCCTGAGAAGAGGTGTCAGCAAAGAGGCCAGTCTCTCCTTACACCCTACTATTCACTTCTGTTATAGTCTGGTAAGCTCTGAGTGGAGAGGTCACTTTCTCCCCATACACTAATAGTGGGAACTATAAAGTATTAGTATTGTAATGAAATAAAGTGTGAAATCTATTCCCCCCCAAACTTTGCGATCTTGTGGTGTTAATATCCATGAATGTGATATCATTACACACCATGATATATGCAGGCCCTACCACATCAATACCAATAAATGCAATGTCGATGCACGTCATAAAATTTGCTTGCATAACAATGTCGATACCAGTAGAAACAATGTCAATGTATGACATAATCTATGCACGCATAACTATGTTAATATCAGTAAAGACAATATCGATGTATGCTATGACAACTGTACGCATAATACTGAGGATGTCGGTAAAAATAATATCAATGACGCCATGTTAATTGTACACAAATTAGTGAACTGATTTCTTTGCTATCGGATTCACCCAAGGTGGCCTCCCCATCAACCCCGAGTCAGAGATACGTAGTTGGACAGGCCCTGCAACCCAAACCCGAGCCTACTGATTGACAGGTCACAGGTGGATTTACATTTAGTCCAAAGCCAAATGCGCATCCAGGGAAAATGCTGATTGGCCCTACAGATAGATAGTTACACCACAAAAGGTCATATAAAACACGTTTGGCGCACGTTCCCAAAATACCACAAGATAGATGCCACATACAGTTACAACACTCAGCCAATCTGGACACAGCATGCACACCACACGTAGTGTTCACGCACGCCCCACGCCGGACATCTGAACACATATACACTGGCCCACATTAGCTCTCCCCGAGGTCGAGAGCCACCTGTGTCCCCCTTATCAGATGGTTGTACTTGTTGTTTATGACTAGGCTAAGAATGCCAGATTGGTTTATTGTACCTCACGAACAGTATAAATGGTCGGCCAAAACTTCTTCAGGCGCTACACTGTTAATACTCTCCCTGCCGCTGCATTTAATTAAACCAACTTGTTCCTGTTTTGCCAAATGCCTATGTCGTTTCATTTTTTAAGGTAAATTCATATCTGAACAACAGCTGGATCGTAAAAAAGTAGGGAGGGGTAGAGGAAATCTGTGTGAAGAGAGAAGTTTCAGCAGAGAGGCTTATGTGTTTACACACTCTACTACCCACACCCAAGAATATAGGGCTGTTATCCATGAGACATATGCTAAGTGTTTGAGCTGGTGATACTCTCTCGAGACTCGGAGAAATATATGGGCAGAGGCAGGCGTTTGTGCTCTTGCGCTCTTGCGAGTGTCTCATGGGAGTCATTTACAAGCTTCTGTGTGTGAAGCTTGCTATGGGAGGCCTTGCATGATCCCGCGAGACTCTTGCGAAAGT
Source organism: Calotriton arnoldi (assembly GCA_963921515.1). Taxonomy (NCBI): domain Eukaryota; kingdom Metazoa; phylum Chordata; class Amphibia; order Caudata; family Salamandridae; genus Calotriton; species Calotriton arnoldi. The sequence continues at coordinate 217,558 of CAWUFW010018300.1, read as the reverse complement.
CACATGGAAATTTACCGAGTGATCCTGCCACGAGGTCTTTGCTCGATCTCGTGAGAGTCTTGAGAGCTCGATTGTACAGGGAGAGAAAAGAGTGTGTATTATTGCAGTACAAGTGATATTAACTGGTTATAACATGCATAAAGCTATACAAATAAAGTAGAGGTTATCAATGTTAATATTCAAGCTAAAATAAAAGGATAGAAAGTGCATTATGGTAATGCAGTTCAATGTACTGTGAAAGAGACACATTTGTTGTGTAAAGAATGAAAGAGTGAGGTTGTATTAGGGTCAACCAATAGTTGGAATTCCCTCAACAAAATTAAAAAAAAAGCTATGATATGATTGGCTGCAAAGCTTGAGGGTTCAGACACATATCTGTTGCATAAACTGAGATACCTGAGATTGCCCTTGGTGATTTGGAGGTGAATGAAGTGTCATCTCTTTGACTTGTGCTCAGCAGAGCTCATTTGATTTTTTTATTAAAGGAGTTTGGTGTATTCAGTTACCTTCAACATACAGCTTTATTTGCAGGTAATTAAAAATATAGTGTAATTAAACTATGAAGTCTGTTACTAAATATCTAAATAATATAATATATTTTAAAACCGGTTTCAATATGTTTGTTCATTATGAGAGTGCTAATAATTTGGATGTTTAAATGCCAAATATAAATTAACAGTGCTTGCTATTGAACCTTAGCTGATTCTATTTCTAATGTATTGTGGAGTTCATAGGTGGCTATGGAGATACTTTTGTTTGAGATCTAGGTATCTCTCAGGAATGGTTGATGTATATTCTAACTATTGTACTTACTATATATCATTTTGTACAGTGGGTCTCCTAAACATAGTCAGAAACTGTATTCACTAATATAAAAGGTGTTTGAAGGGGAAAGACTTTCTCAATGATGGTTATAGTACCTAGGTATGAGTCAGTAGAGAAGTGAAATTTAAGAGGATATGTTGTCATAAAAAGGAAGCATTCACCCTGTATAGATTACTAAAATAGGAATCGAACGTATGCAAATGTACCTTAGAGATTGTATGCTCTGTTATTATGGGAAAAACAGGGCATAGAGGTTCTGTTATACAATCTACATAGAGTTTTACATTGTAGTGATGTGTTAGTGTTGAGGCTGTTTTTTCAAACTCCATTATTAACCTTGTTTACTGAAAGTAAGGTGTGTGGAGAGAGCTTACTTCCTCACTAAAAGTTTTTAGAAATATACAGGAGTATTTTCACTCCAGAGAGTGTGCACTAATTGAATTGAATCATAGATACAGGTTACTGAGAGAAAATATGTTTGTATAAGGAATGAGTTCCTAACTAAACTATTTAACACTCAGATATCACTCTGTAGAGAGGTGTTTTGTGAAGAGTGCATATTGAGATTAAACTGAAGTATTCATGCTACATAAAAGTGTATGAGCTATACTGAAAGCTTGATGAAAATGCACCTTCTCTAATCTCCAGTCCACACGCATTGGGGACTCTAAATCCCAGAATCCATCAAGGCGAGGAGGAGCCCTGCACTGACCCACACCTGAGCTGCTCCCGAAGTACTATTTAAGCGCACTCTGTCACCCTTGGTGCAGGAGCCGCTGGCCGCACGCATTGGGGACTCTAAATCCCAGTATCCATCAGGGCGAAGAGGAGTCCTGCACGACCCACACCAGAGCTGCTCACTGAGCGCTACCTGCGGCGTGGGAGCTGCTGGATTACACACATTGGGGACTCTAAATCCCAGTATCCATCAGGGCGAGGAGAAACCCTGCACCGACCCACACCTGAGCTGCTCCTTGTGCGCTATTTAAGTGCACTCTGTCACCCGCAGCGCGGGAGCCGCTGACCGCATGCATTGGGGACTCTAAATCCCAGTATCCATCAGGGTAAGGAGGAGCCCTGCACTGACTCACACCTGAGCTGCTCCCTGAGCGCTACTTTAGTGCACTCTGTCACCCACGGTGTGGGAGCCGCTGGCCAAACGCATTGGGGACTCTAAATCCCAGTATCCATCAGGGCGAGGAGGAGCCCTGCACTAACCCACACCTAATCTGCTCCCTGAGCGCTATTTAAATGCACTCTCTCACTCCCAGAGCCCGGGCCAAGGGCAGGCACATCCTGCGCCCATCAATGCCAGGAAGAGGCGGGGCGGGCCACCCCTTTTGGCTTCGCTCTTCTGGTCTTTTGATCGGCATAGCAAGAGCGGGCATTGGACCTCTGGTTTGGAGTCTTTAAGTCATAGATCAGTGCCACCTTGGCCAAGTATCATCGCAGAAATGGGAGCTTCCTCTGGTGGACTTTGTGGAGCCAGTTTGGACTTGAGGACAGTGAGGTAGCCTTTATTTAAGGTAACGGCAAGTCTCGGTAGCGCTACTGGAGGGGGCTTGAACTCAATCTGATTAAGTAGGAGGCTCAGGAGAGAAGTTGGTCTGTAGCATAGTAAGCTAGTTCCGTATTTCGGTTTGCACTTGGTTTGATTAGGTGCCTTTGAGTACTAGCTGTGGGTAAAAACACAACTATTGCTACTAAAGCTTCTCCGTTGCCAAAAACCCAGCGAGTAGCTACATTGGAAGGATTTTTAACCAGGGCAGTTTCAGTAGTTGCGAAAGAAATTGAACTTGTGGAAAGAAAGTTATCTTTAACCCCTTCCATGCGCATGACGGCCGGGAGCCGTCGTGCGCCACAGTGCTCGTGTGTGCAGGACGGCTCCTGGCCATCCTGGGAGATGGCACCGGAAATCCCTCTGGTGCAGGCACCAGAGGGATTTCCTTTCCTCCCAACAGCCTCGGGAGCTGGGGAAGAGCTTCCCCAGCTCCCAAGGCTCTCCCCCTGGTTTCTGTGAAATGACGATCAGCGCGCACGTCTTTAGGCTCATTTCAGTTTCACTTTCTATGTGCTCAGGGGGCTATCTCAGCCCCCCAAGCTTGTAGAAAGACGGGAGAATCTCCCCTTTCCAATGGTACCCCTCCCTAGTGGATCCCTGCTTTGATCCCCAAGGAGGGATCCACCCACTAGACACCAGAGAGGGGGGAGCAGCCCCTTGGGCAAGGGCCTTTGCACCCCCCAAATATTTTTGGGCAATTAAGTCTTTCTGCCCCCCCCCTGTGGGCAGTGCCCCCAATCTGCCACCCGGGGGGGGCAGAAAGCCCACTAGAAAACAGGGATTTTTTTTGTATTGATGTAGGGGTAGGGGTGGGGGCTGCCCAAAATGGGCATGACGATGCCCCCACCCCCCCAGAGAAATTCCACTCTTTCGGCCCCCACTGGGGGCAGATGGGGGCAGTAGCCCCCAATCTGACACCCGGGGGGGGCAGAAAGCCCACTAGAAACCAGGAATTTGTTTTGTAGTGATGTAGGGGTGGGGGGCTGCCCAAAATGGGCATGACAATGCCCCCACCCCCCAACCCCCCAGAGAAATTCCAGTCTTTCTGCCCCACCGGGGGGCAGACAGAGGCAGTAGTCCCCAATCTGACCCCCGGGGGGCAGAAAACCCACTAGAAGCCAGGGATTTTTTAAAAATTTGATTTAGGGGTGGGGGCTGCCCAAGATAGGCAGGCCAATACCCCCACACCCCAAACAAATGCAACAGTCTTTCTGAACCCCCCCCAGGGGCAGATGGAGCAGTAGCCCCATATCTGCCCCCCCGGGGGGCAGAAAGCCCACTAGGCATCAGGAAATATATATTTTTTTAATTCAGGGGTGAGGTCAACCCAGAATGGGCATGCCAATGCCAACACCCCCCAAAAAATGGCACAGTCTTTATGCCCCCCCCTGGGAGGCATATGGAGGCAATAGCCCCTTATTTGCCCCCCAAGGGGGGCAGAAAGCCCACTAGGCATCAGGAAATATATATTTTTTTAAATTCAGGGGTGAGGTCAGCCCAGAATGGGCATGCCAATGTCAACCCCCCCCCAAAAAAAATGGCACAGTCTTTATGCCCCCCCCGGGAGGCAGATGGGGGCAAAAGCCCCTTATCTGCCTCCTGGGGGGGGTGCAGAAAGCCCAATAGGCATCAGTGAATTTTCTTTTTTTAAATTCAGGGGTGTGGGCTGCAGAGAGCCCACTAGGCGCCAGCGATTATGCTGGCTTTATGCATGGGGGCTGCCCAGAATGGGCATACCTATGCCCCCATCCCCCCCAAAAATTGCCACAGTCTTTCTGCCCCCCTTAGCGGCATATCGGGGCAAACCCCCCCGAACCCACCCTCCAGGGCGGTAGAAAGCCCACTAGGCATGGACTTCTTTTTTAGCAATGTGCCTACCTGTAGATTTTGGGCCCTAGCGCAGCCGGCACATAGGGAAACCTAGCAAACCTGTACATTTTTGAAAACTAGACACCAAGGGAAATCCAGGATGGGGTGACGTTTGTGCCTCTCACCAGGTTCTCTTACCCAGAATCCCTTGCAAACCTCAAACTTAGTTAAAGAAAACACATTTTCCTCACATTTCTGTGATGGAAAGTTCTGGAATCTGCGTGGATCCACAAAATTCCACCCACCTCGCATTTCCCAAAGTCTTCCGAGAAAAATGGTACCTCACTTGTGTGGGTAGGCCTAGTGCCTGCGACAGGAAACGGCCCAAAACGCAACGTGGACACACCACATTTTTACAGTGAAAACGGACCCCTTTTTTGCAAAGTGCCTAACTGTGGATTTTGAGCCCTAACGCAGCCGGCACATAGGGAAACCTAGCAAACCTGTACATTTTTTAAAACTAGACACCAAGGGGAATCCAGGATGGGGTGACTTGTCTGGCTCTCACCAGGTTCTGTTACCCAGAATCCCTTGCAAACCTCAAACTTTGTAAAAAAAAGAAAATAATTTACCTCACATTTCTGTGATGGAAAGTTCTGTATTCTGTGTGGATCCACAAAATTCTACCCTCCCTACACTGCCCAAAGTCTTCTGATAAAAATGATACCTCACTTGTATGGGTAGGCCTAGTGCCCGCGACAGGAAACGGTGCAAAACGCAACATGGACACACCACATTTTTACAGTGAAAACTGACCCTTTTTTGCAAAGTGCCTAGCTGTAGATTTTGAACCCTAGCTCTGCCGGCACCTAGGGAAACCTAGCAAACCTATACATTTTTTTAAACTAGACACCCAGGGGAATCCAGGATGGGGTGACTTGTCTGGTTCTCACCAGGTTCTGTTACCCAGAATCCCTTGCAAACCTCAAACTTAGTTAAAGAAAACACATTTTCCTCACATTTCTGTGATGAAAAGTTCTGGAATCTGTGTGGATCCACAAAATTCCACCCACCCCGCATTCCCCAAAGTCTTCCATGAAAAATGGTACCTCACTTATGTGGGTAGGCCTAGTGCCCGCAACAGGAAACGGCCCACAACTCAACATGGACACCACATTTTTACAGTGAAAACTGACCCCTTTTTTGCAAAGTGCCTAGCTGTGGATTTTGAACCCTAGCTCTGCCGGCACCTAGGGAAAGCTAGCAAACATATACATTTTTGAAAACTAGATACCCAGGGGAATACAGGATTGGGTGACTTGTCTGGCTCTCATCAGGTTCTGTTACCCAGAATCCCTTGCAAACCTCAAACTTTGTAAAAAAAAAAAACACATTTTCCTTACATTTCTGTGATGGAAAGTTCTGGAATCTGCGTGGATCCACAAAATTCTACCCACCCTGCATTCCCCAAAGTCTTACGAGAAAAATGGTACCTCGCTTGTGTGGGTAGGCCTAGTGCCCGCAACAGGCAAGGGCCTTAAACGTATTGTGGATACTTCAAAATTACCTATCACAAAACTACCTGGTTTGCAAGGGGGGGGCACCTGGGTTTTTGGCCCTGGGCTCAGCAGCCATCTAGGGAAACCTACCAAACCCATGCATTTCTGAAAACTAGACACCCTGGGGAGTCCATTGAGGTATTGCTTGCATGGATCCCCCAACGATTCCCTACCCAGAATCCCCTACAAACCTCAAATTTAGCCCCAAAAAATCAAATTTTCCAAACATGTTTGAGTGAGAACACCATGCCGGCACAAATGTCCTACCACCCAGCGTTCCCCTTGTTCCCCCGAGTAAAATGATACCTCACTTGTGTGGCCTAGCAGTGAAGGGGTTAACTAGGAGAAGTCCCTTGAACCCTAGCTCAAGTTATCCCTCCCCAGTAGTGATTTTGGAGCAAGAGGAGAGGAAGGAGGGCCCTGTCTCAGCTACCAGTTTGTTCGCAGGAGACGGGATGTCAGTCACCCTCCTGGACCCGATCCCCCTCGATCCACTTGCCCTTCTCACTACTTGGGTAGGAGGGAGTACAGCTTGAACTCAGCCCAGGCTATCCAGTATCTCCGGGGGTGTCTCCGGTTGTTCCTTCTCTGCCTGCTCAAGTAGAAGGATGCTCTTGCAGTTGGGACTTAATCAACATAGTTATGGAGGCATTGTCGGCCAAGTTAGATCCCATACTGGCTAGACTAACTTCCTTAGAAGCCTGCATGCAGGATATTCAAGCACATACCCCGAGGCAAGGATGCCTCAGGCCAAGCAGACCCCCGACCCCGCTCAGGTTGAGACTGAGGCCCACGCTCTGGGGGATGTTAGGCATCTTCACTGTGCACCCGCCCCATCAGGGATCCCCCCAAAGCTGGGGAGAGGCGTTGAGAAGTTTACTGTGGTGGCCGGATTGGCAGAACCCTCTGGGTCTGTGCCCTCCGCTGTCCCCCTGGCCCCGTGTAAGCCCCCTCACACCCTGAATATTCTTGATTTGCTCCCTGAGCAAACCCCCTATGTTGTTGTCTTGGGGAATGTATCCCATTTATCAAGCTCCTCCACCGAGATGTATCCTGAGTTAAAAAACAAAGTGACCCATTGGTTCTCGCAACATATACTGGGTGGAAGAAGTGTCCCTGACCCTATCATTATGGCCCGTAGAGTCAGTTGGGTGGGTCGTGACTGTAAGATCTGGACTAGAGACTATGTGGTGGTTAATTTTAATAACCCAGAGACGGCGTCCTTTATCTTAGGGTCTTTACCCCCTTACAGGCCCCATGACCATCAGGGCATTGTTGCTCTCCCATTAAGATTTCTTTTTTTTACCAACCGTAGAGGGTTGGTCGTCCACATGGGCAGCTAGATTGGCAGACGCAGGGTGGTTGTGGCAGTGCCTGACCTAGTACTGGGCAGCCCTGGTGGTCATGTGTGTTGAATTGTTTAAGCCCCTTGAGTAGCCTTGAATTGTGCGACTGACTGACTCCTATTACCCCACTTCTTTCCCCTTCCTCATCCAATCCAGGCCCGGTGGTTAATGTGTCCCCTTCTAGGGCTTCTGCTCCAGGTATAGTGGACTGGGCCACTCCAGCCCAGAACTCAAGGGCTTTTGAGGATCATGTCTTGGAACATAGCTGGATTCTCTGCAAAATTTTCCGATCCCTCGTGGTTCAAGTTTGTAACATCTTTTCAGATGTGGGGGTTGAACAATAAATTCTTTTTGGAGGGCTACAAGACATTCTTCTTGCCTTTGCTGCCCGCAACTTCTAGTAGGGCTAAAGGGGGCATGATTGTTTTCTTGGCCATAGATTTGTGTGGGCAGCTCGTTAACCTTTGCAGGCCCTGAAGTACTGCCCCGCGGGAGCCCCTGTCCTAAGCTTGGTAAACTTTTATAATGATAAAGGAAGCCCAGATGGGGTCTCGAGTTTCCACAGCCTGAGGGTGGCCTTGAAGGTACTGGGAGAATTGGGTGGGGGGAAGGGACAAAGGTTGACTGTGCCAGTGGGGGATTTTAACTGCCACCTATGTGAATGTCCCCTTCTGGTAGTGGATACCAGGCCAAGGTGCATGCTATTCGAGGGGCTTCACTTTGTTCATTCTAAGGAAGGTCAAGAACTGGGACAGATTTTAGCCTCTCATAACCTGATATTCGCACTGGAAAAATTGGTTAGTGCACCTAATCATAGTGTTGTTCCTACGTTCAAGGGGTTGTGCCTCTATTATGGATTTTATTTTCATTTCGGCCCCTTTATTCTTATATATCGAAAATGTTGATATCATCCATAGTCCCTTTAGCGATCACAACCCTCTTGCTCTGGAATTGGAAGGCTTCAGGCTCAAAGTCTACATAAATGAAGAGTGTTTCACTGGTTCGCTATGGGAGTGAGGTTTAGGGTTATGTTAATACGGACTCCATTCAATCAGCAGAAAATAATTTCTTAAGGCGTTTATTACAGGTTTCGCAGATCACTCCGACTTAGGGGCCGATTCCGATTCCGGCCGGAAATCTCTCCGACCGAGCCGGACCCGGAGAGAATTCCGACCGAATCGGACCCTAGCAGTCCGACCGAACGAGTACAATGCGCACGCATGCCATCGGACTCGAGTCGGTCGGACTCCCATTGAAGTTAATGGGAGCCTGTCGTACAACGCGTACGTGAGCTCCCATTGACTCAATGGGTGCGAGGCGGACAAGGGCGCCCCCTACAGCGTGTACACGTCCACGCGCATCGCGGCGTACATGCACAGGTGGGGGGACCCATGGGTCCCCCCTGTGTGCGACTCGCGCGCCTACACGTACAGGGGGGTCTGACCCGGACCCCCAAAGTCCGGCTCCGACAGCTTTTTCGAGCCGGACGGCGCGAGTCGGTCGGACTGCCCGCGGCGCGCATCGTACTTACCCGGCCGGGAAACGTCTCCATAGCGCGGTGCGAGTCGTGTCCATGCGAGTCGGTCGGAGCGTGTTGAAGCCGCGTTCGAGTCGGTCGGCGATTTTGCGGGTGCTTGCATCGTACTCGCTCGGCCGGACCCGCGTACGATTTGGTCGGGAAACAGGGCTCCGAATCGGATCCGGTGAATCCGAATCCGATTCGGAGCACTACCGGCCGAGATCGGAATCGGCCCCTTAGTCAGTACATGCGGAGCTCAGAGCTAGATTCCTTGCAGACCTTATGGCTCTTAGCCCTTTACTTTGCTGGGTAAAAGTCTGGAGAAGACAGGAACTCAGGCTTAGTAGATTGAACCTGTCTGACTGTCTGGCCCTGGGCGGTGCATTCAGAATCCCATGGCTTACCAACATTAAGACAACACTTATGGGCCTAGGGAGAGCTGATTCATATTTGACCCCTCATGCTTTATGCCCACGTGACTCACAGGGAATCAAGGCCCTATTTTTTGAGTGAGCAGTGTCACAATGCAAAGGAGCAGAGATGTCGAAATCTTTAGTGAGGAGCCACATGTTGTTAAAGTCAGAACAGGGCATGGAACGTTATTTGGTTCAGATTACAAACAGGTATACTCGATTTCTCCTGGCGAGGTTTTGTTTTAATCAAATCTACCATTTACTGGGTGCACCTTGGTAACTGGCCGCCCTGTGGATGTGACAATAGGTCTCCACAGGATATTTTACATTTTGTTATGTTTTGTAATTACTATAGCTAGCCCAGAAAAAATGTTTTTATTGCCATTGTTGAGATGTTTGAATTTCACTCAAGTATGTCCTGCATTTTTATATTTACAATTGCTCCCCAATGAACTTGTCTTATCTGCTGTATCGAGTTTTTTAAGGGCTGCTCTGGTACCTAGACGCACAAGACCTGACTGATGCCAACATGTACATAGCAGACTTAGGGTCTGATTTCAATGCCGTTAGGAAAGGCTGCTAACGGCATCGGGCCCCCGCGAATCGGCTGCAGAAGCCATTTTTCCAACCGATTCGTACGAGATTCCAAGCTAGCGAAAACCATGCGCTCAAAGCGTCCAGGCTGTCCGACTCGGTTTCCGACATCGTTCGTAAACGCAACGTCATCCGAATCGGACAGTCCAATAGCATTTTGTCCCGAAAGAGCTTTTGCAATTCACGACTCCAACAGCCGTCTGGAGTCGGAGTGTCCGACACGGAACGGCTGTCGAAGTCGTACTTTGGGGGCCTGTAGCAGGCCCCCCTTCATCCAAAGGGCTCCGGATGGTACCCATGGGGGACCCCAAGGGACCTCCCTTACAAACCATGCGCAGTGTGGCAGGCACCATGGGGTGCCCGTCACATGCTGCATGATTTTTCTATGACCCCCCCCTTTTACCAATGGGATCCTGTGTTCGCATTCGGAACACAGACTCCCATTGGATTCAGTGGGGCTCCGAGCGAGTCCTGAATGGAGTCGTCCATGCCTATTGCAATTGCTCGCTCGTAGTCGACGGATTCGAGTCGTTCATAAAGCCCTCCGGAGCCAAGTCGTCCAGAAGGCTTTCCGAACGGTATCGAAATCGGGCCCTTAGTGTTTTTATTTTTCTTTTATGCTGCATTTTTATCTGTTTTTATGGTCTTGTGTATTTATATATGTGATATTGTATTGTATGCTGCTCTTTTATGGTTGCTCTGTTTGACCGAATAAAAATTATATGATGATGATAATCTCCAGTGTGAAAATGTGTTCTGTTCAGTTCTGTATTTACAGAGAGTTCTGTTTCTTAAAGCAATTATACATATGGTTCAGTCACAGAAAAGGTCTTTGTAGAAGGAAGGGTTTCCAACAAAAGCCTTTTACACCCAGCATTTAACATGTGCAGAGGTTGCAGCAGAGAGGCAATGTTGTTAGTAAACCCTTCCACAGCTACTGTATAACTTGCAGAGGCCTGTCAGCAGAGATGGTGTCCTGTTATAAAAGTGAATCATTCACTCTGTATGGACTTGTATAAGAAGGAGTAACTCTTTCATAAACACTACAGCAGGCAAACTCAACCCTGTTTAAATTAGGTAGGAGAGGGCCTAATGTTTGCCTAAAACCTTGTACACTAATCCTTTACTCTCTTCAGAGGTATCAGTAGAGGCCTTGCTGTCTGTAAAGCCATTTATACACATTATTCTGTCAGAAGAGATGCCTTTGTACAGGGCTGCACTACTCACTAAACCCTTTTACACCCAACCTATAACTTCTAGAGACCTTTTAGTAGAGAAGGAATGTTTTGACAGAAATGAGGCAATCACTCTGTATACTATTCTATTACAAACCTCTTTTACTTCAAAGGTTACTAACCCCCATCTTTCCTCTGAGAATATGTAATAGTATAGGATCCAGTGTTTATCTAAGGCCTTGTACACACACCCTATAGATTTCACTAGCTGGCTTGCTGTTTTTAAAGCTATGTAACACAGGAGGTACTAGTTCTCAAAGGTCTTCTACACAAAGTTTTGTGTCTCTGTTGAGCTCCCACACAGAGAGATTGTGGTTACAGGGTAGGATGAGTTAGGATCACTGTTTGATTAAACTGTACCATGCAGAATGTATAGCATGCTGAAATATACTAGCACAGGGCTTACGTCTCCTCTCAATGCTTCTTCACAAACTGTCTATTCTGCTCAGAGAAATGATTACACAGAGTGGTCTTACTGTGCTGAACTGAACAGGTTATTCACTCAGACAAAACATGTTTATAGAAGGATGGCTTTCTTAGTAAAGCCTTTCACACTCACCCATTACTATGAACAGATGACTCAATAGAGAGGCTATGTTGTTATGAAAAAAAGAAGCATTTAGCCTGTATACACTTATAGGGAAAGTAGCACCTCTCTCATCAAACTCAACCATACAGAATCTGCTCCTTGTTAAACTGTGATAATAGAAGGCCTAGTTTTTCCATACTTCCTTCTACACACATCCTTTATCCTCTCCAGAAGTGTCAAAATTATTTACACAATTAAAACTTATTTTCAATTAAAAAACTAATAGTATTTAACAACTAATTATAAAGTAAGTAAAATTAATTTACTCCCCACACACATAAAAATATAAACAAATACCCTAAACAAATATCAATTAATTAACATTAATGATAAAATAATTATTAATTAATTAAACATAAATTACTTCCCACCCTTTACCCCTATAAACCCTACAACCCGCACCTAAAATTAATTACACAATTTCCATAATTAATTTCCAATTAATTAATATAAATTAACAACTAATTATTAATTAATCAAAAATTACTTCCCACCCTTTACCCCTATAAACCCCACAACCTGCACCTAAAAAAAATTACACAATTGCCATAATTAATTACCAATTAATTAATTAATAATAATTACAACTAATTACTAATTAATTACAAATAAATTACTTCCCACAATTAACACTATAAAATCTCAATTAAATAAATATTAATAAATACAAAATAATCATTGATTTATTATAATTATGGGGCTGATTACGATGCGGACGGACTTAAGTCCGTCTGCCATCGTCCCGGGGATTGGGACCGCCCGCCTATGGAGCGGCGGTCCCGCACCTCAAATTACAATGCGGCCACCACCACGGCGGCCGCAAAAGGCAGTTTTAACATTGCGGCGGGTGCTGCTGGCTGCAGCACCCGCCGCAAAGTTAAAAATCCAGGTTTGTCTTTTCCCTGCACTACGTGGCAGGAACCACGCGGTGCCTGCCACATGGTACAGGGAAATGTAGGGTAGGTGCCCCCCAAGTGCAAAACAAAAGTGCCCCTGCACAGGGGGGGCCAGCAACGGGCCCCCAAGGTCAATGCCCTGCCAGCCTTCCCATGGCGAGGGAACCGCCATGAAAAGGCTGGCGGGGATGCAGCATCCTAATGTGGTGGACGGTGCCTGCTAGGCACCGCCACCATTCTAGGGATATGGGCGGGTCCGACAGGCAATCGTAATGATTGCCTCTGTCGGACCCGTGGCGGACGGGCTTTCCGTCTGTCAGGCGCACCACCAGCCATCCTGATCTGGCGGGCAGAAAAATTCCTTACGATGGTGGTGAACCAGCCACCGGCAGCCTGCCGGTGGCGGGCTCACCCCCATCGTAATCAGGCCCTAAATTACTTCCCACCTTATTCCCCTATAAACCCACAACCTGCTATGGAACTAAAAAATGCAAAATGTAATTAAAATAAAATTGATAACTACAAAAAATTTAACTCATATATTAAAAAACATAAACAATACTTATACAAAAAAACATACATCACATACATTTAAAATATAAACTAAAATACATAACACTAATGAAAAAATCTGTTTTTTTAACAACTATATTTTTGCTAACGATATTAATGACTTCTATATTTTTGAAATCGATATTTCTTACCTTAAATTCGATATTCTTGACCACGATAGTCTTGCTGTAGATATTTCTGTGTCACGATATTTCCAACTCGATATTTATGTAAGTCGACATTTCCAACGTGATATTCTGTCTGCATACCAAAAAAGAAGATAGTGATCTAGTACGATGGTTTGAACTTGCTCTTTATTTGATAGCTGCAAATAGGTTTGACTTGTGCGCAAACTAGATTATCTGTACATACTGTATTGACAAACTGGAAGGTAATAATATGCCTGCTAAAGGAATTCATAACAAATTGGAAGGTTTGCCAATTCCTCCTTAGCTTCAAAACCTGAATGTATATGAGACTATTCTCATACATACTATGAACAAGGGAGAGAGCAAGGAAGATAAGGGAGTGCGTCCTCTTCCCTACAATAGGAATGAATACAACAACATGGACAGGCCCGTAGGTCCTTAGAAACTTTCGATTTAGTATGAATTACTAGAGTGCAGAAAAACCATTAAGGTTATTAGAAGAACCCTCACCCACCAACCTGGTTGGTGGCATGCTTCATCATAGGGTTCCCAGCTGGGCTGCCGAATGCAACCCAGATGTGCTACGCCTGATTACAGCAGAGCGGGATTTTGTGAAAGTTGTGAAAGTGAAAAAAGTGTGTAGTTAAAAATGCCTCTAAGGTGCCCAAACGGGTAATGATTTAATTATAGGGCCTTAGGACACATTAAAATCAAAGTGAGATATAATGAAGATGAAAATGATCTCCTATATCTCTGTCTAAAAATGGGTCGACATGTTTCAGCCTCTTGATTGTGTAGGGAGGCTTTCTTCAGGACCGTGATAGTAAGAACAGTGCTGTGGCTTAAAAACTTTTTTGATGCCACATGAGTGAATGGGTGATATTCAGCACACTCGCTAAGGTGTGCTGTGCATGTTGTGAAATGACCGTACTTACGGACCCACAAGCTGGTAACAATATTTTTCATTACAAAACGTGATCAAACGGATCCCAGAAGCGGGGGCCTCCTGTAGTCAAACATTCGTCAAGGAGAACCTACTGTGTGCAAACCTACTTGGGGCTTCCAAAGGATCCCGCCATTGTTTGAATGGCAACTAAAAATAAGAAATTATCTCCCTCTGAACTACTAAAAGGTTTGAAAGGTAAAGCTGTGTACTTGCCTTTGAATATGAAGGAGAATATTGAAACTATATATGGCTAGATCGAAAAGAAGAAGAACCACTAGTGGTTCTAGTAAATGGAGCACCTACTAAAGAGAAAAGAAATTGGCAGGAACTTGTCAGCATTGATAAGTTTAAAAGAGTTTTACAATATCTTTAAATAGAAAATGTATTTTACACAGATATTGATGTAGAGGAACATGTTACCTGTCTTAGAACAGAAAGTTCCAAATCAGCTCCTTTTACTCAGTTTGAAAAGGTTGATTTAAATGAAGCAGAAGAAATATATGAACATTACACCATTCGCCCTCTACATTCCAGAGATTTGATGGGTGATGCTCTAGAATTGTACCAAATGAAGCAAGCTAAAGGAGAACCAGTAAGTGTGTGGGAAAAGAGTTTACAAGCACAATGTTTTCCGATGTTGTTTCCTACAGGAGAAGGTGGTCATTATGATGAACGTCCACTACAGATACCTGCATCAGAATATAGATCCAGTAGATTGTATTCTGAAGATCCCTGCTTTAGGCAAAACATTCCCCACCTTTTGTTTGAGAGTGATCTGTAAGTGCTATCACATGCTGTCAGCCATGTTATGAAAACATGCACATGGTTTAATTACATCACTGCAAGATATTTTGTGGAAAAAGTAGATGGTAAAGATGAGTTAGTAGAAAATAATTTGATGAATGTTATGGTTTGCCAACGTGGTACCAATGAATATTGGTTCCGTCATCATGGTGAGCTGAAATGTATGTTATGCAATGTAGGTGCATATGGTTTGGTAGCTTGAGCTGCGCAGAGTATGTGTGGGGTGATATTTATGACTTTCTCAGGCAAACTAATGCAAGCATTCCAGAGATTGATTTCAAGTCTGCAGGTGAATTGTATTCCATTGATCCCGCAAATGTTTGTAGATTCTTCAAACACAGATTTGAAGCCATGCTTAATTTTATCTGCAACAAAAAGAATCCACTACTAGGTGAGGTTCTGGTATTTTTAAGGAGAAAAGAATACCAAGCTAGAGGAGCATCACATATACATATGCTATTGTGGATGAAAGATGCACCAATGTTTGGTCAAAATACTGATGACTTAGTGTTGTCATTCATTGAGCAATACTTAACTTGTGACATTCCAGAAGAGTCTCAGAAAAGAACTCTTAGGCAACAAGTCTTGCAATTCCAGTCACGTAAATTGTGGCAAATATTGTCGACGTTGAAACAGAGCAAAAGGGAAATACTACACTCTGGGGCCGATTATGATGTCGTTAGGAAGGGTTCCGGATGGGATTCGGTATTGTCGAATCCGATTCGGAACCATTGTTTCCTACTGAATCATACAGTTTTCCCAACGACCGATTACGATGCCCGGAAACCGTTCGAGCAGACCGAATCGGTTCCAAAAGACATCTGGACAGCCCGAGTATTTCAGAGCCGATTCGTACAGCTTAGGGACACGGTTTTCGGACGAGTGATTACGATGACTGATTCGGACGGCCGTTCAGATTCGGTTTGCCTGAGACAAAACGGCTTTCAGAATCGGTCTTTGGGGACCCGTTGCGGGCCCCCCTTCATCCAGAGGCGTCCAAATGTGGCAGGCACCATGGGGTGCCCACCACAGGGTGCAAGGTTTTCCCCAACCACCCCTTTTCTCAATGGGAGCCTGTGTTCGCCTTCGGGACACAGGCTCATATTGAAGTCAATGCGGGTCCGACCGAACGATATTGGGAGGCATCATAATCAGTCGTACGGACTCACAGGACCCGATTCGTTTGGAAACTAGTCTGGAACAGATTTGTTCGGGACAGTTTCCAAACGACATCGTAATTGGCCCGTAAGTGTTGTTTTGGATTTCCTAGGCCTGTAATCTCCAAAGGAAGAGTGAAGAGTTTTATGTCTGCAGTCAGACACACTGTTACCGGGAAATCTCCTAAATATATAAATAATCTGAAAAGAAGTGAGGCTTCAAAACTTACCAATGATTACAATGTAGTAATCCTGTCCATGTGGAATGCCAACATGAATATTCAGTTTGTAGCAGACAATTCTTTCTATTGCTGTAGCTCAATATGTCACTTAATATATAACAATGTCAGAAAAGACAGAGATGAAGGATGTATGGGAAGAGATAGCAGAGAAGTCTTTAAGTAAAAAGCTTTACAGTTTCAGCTTAAAGATGCTCTCACACAGGGAAATTGGATCCCATGCAGCTTGTGACAAACTCAGTTCTTCAAACGTATACAGGAAGTCCAAAGCAATAATTTAGGCTAGTTTAGGCCTGGCATCAACATGAAAACATGTGCTGAGACCGTTTCCTGAAATTGAGTATCTTGCTCAGTTTGATCCAGAAAGCACTGAGCTCCTTAAAACAGATATGGTGGGCACTTATTATCTTAATCGGAGCGTCTATCTAGAAAACATGTGTTTGTATGAAGTACTGCAGTACTATACATACAGAAATAACGTAGATGAGAACATTGAGCTAGGAAAGTTTGGGGTGACTGGCTGTAACAGATGTTTAGTGAGACATGGAAAAACCAAGTCCCAGTAATCATTGTATATTAAGCTGTCAAACAGGTGAGAGAAGAGAATTATTTTACCTGGCTCTGCTGCAACCTTTTAAACCTTAGCGTTCAGGAACTGAACTGCTAGATGACTATGACTGCTGCAAAGATGCTTTCAATGCAGTCAAAGATAGTATCTAACGTGAAGTGTTTCCAACATATCAGAAAATGTTAAATGATGAAATCCAACAGGAGGAAACAATTGCTATAGGTGTTGCAAAGAACAGCTTACAAGACAGCCAGAGCTCAGGGCCTAATAGTCAAGATTCCCTTGGCCAGTCTATCATTAAAAATGAGGTGTCCGTAGCAGTGAACGAAGTAGAAAATGATATAGGTCATGTGAGGAGTAAGACCATTGATTTAGAAAGTTTGATCTCACAAATAAATGAAGAACAGCTAAAGATTTTTCATCAAAAATGTACTTGTAAAACATTCAAGCCTACACTTCTTTATGTTAATGGTTAGGAAGGTACAGGGAAATAGTTTCTGATTAAAGATTAAAGTTCTGAATGCATTTGTTCAGAGAAAAACTAACTGTGGTCTATCATGTGCTGTGACTGCTCCTACTGGACTAGCTGCCCAAAACATTAAAGGAATCACATTGCGCAGACTGCTTATGTTGCCTGTGGAACATGACAACAAACTAGAATTCTTAAAGCTATCTGGAGATGCTTGTCATGAGGTGTCCAGAGTTCTCAAGAAATTGAAAGTTCTGATTATTGATGAGGTTAGCATAGTATCAAACCTTATGGTAGCTTTCATTTATCTGATGGTGCAAGAGGTCCTTAGTACAGATTAGGATGTTTTATTTGGTGGTAAACACTTCATAGCTTTCGATGCCCTTCTCTAGTTGACTCCTGTCAAAGGTCAACCGGTTTTTTAAAAACGTGTGCATGAAGAAGCTAAAAAGTCATTAGGGAGTATTTGAAATGTTAACATATGGTTACATCCCCAGTACACTGAGTTGACAGAAAATATGAGACAGGCAGCATGATCTAGAGTATGGGAATATATTAAAAGACATGAGAAAAGGAATAATTAGCAAACAAGCTAAAAAAACAGACTTCTCCCATGGCTAGATCTCTATTTCCAAAACAAGAAGTCACCAGCTTCTATAATGCAACACAATTATGAAAACTCAGAAACAGATTGCGTGCCTAATGCCAACCAGGGGCGGCTTGTCTTCAGGAGAAAATGGGTGGAGCCCTGCCACTTGCTAGGACCTACATACTTCAGATACTTGGAGTGAAAGAAGACAACTGTGCCTCACTGGCACTGTACATGAAAACACGTCCATTTGAACATGATTGTGTTTTTATGCATTCTGTCAGTGTGCATAGCAGCTTGCTCATTACAGGAGGAGGAGGGAGTGGGTGGGTCTGAAGCATTCATCTTCAGATTGCTGTGCATGTTTATGGCAATATTAAAATGCATGCCTGGATTGCGCATGTGTGAGGGCGTAATTCAGCAATATCCACTCACACAGGCACAATGTATTGAATTTAACAGCTGTACTGCGCATGTCTTAATCTGCACAGTACACCTGTTAAAATTAGGGGTGTCAGGGAGCAAGTCAGTGCATCCCGGCATCCAATTGGAAGGCAGACATCTCATCCCTTTCCCAACTTCTGATAGGACAGAAATTCCAGTCCTATTAGAAGCTGGGAGAGGACTTGGGGTGGCCCTTCTTATCTTGGTCCCGCCTCTGGTGTTCTATTCTGGTTTTCTATTTGCTGGATGCAGGGTTGGGTTCCTGAATTTACATCTGCATGGAGACATAGTGGAGGCCTTTCTGGCTGAAGAAAAAAAAAAGAAGGTAAGTGAATTTTTTTTTCTATATTGGTGGGTGCGTGCATTGCTGCGTTATTGTGTGAACATTTCTGTGTGCCAGTGTGTATCCCATGATATGCAGTGAGAATTGTAGTGATGCACAGGTACCATCTAGGCCTAACACGACAGACATGAGCAGCGACTTCCCATCATCCTACAAGAACCGTCATAATTGTTATTGGAATTCAAGTACACAGAAGACTGCACGTTTATTATTCTTATTCTTCTTATTATTATTTTTAAAGGAGAGAGTTTAAAGCAAAAATGAAGGAGGACAAAAAGTAATGATGATGCTGGTTGACGGGGGACTAGTAGAGCCTGGAAAGAATCTTTTTTACCGATGTGAATTTACTGTGTTACCCTGAGGTGTGAGGTCAGAATTAGCATAGTGAGAGTGTTAATATGTCTTTGAAACTCAGCATTAAAGAAGATTTTAAGTGTCTGCATTATGTCCCATTAGTGCAAGGCAGATGGTTGTCATGAAGTGTGACTGTAAGTGCGCAGATGAGTGTGCTTGCCCCACATTTATAAATTTAAAACTGCTGTGTGCTCAGGACAGCAGTTGTGCTTTAGAATCAGCCCTGTAGAACGCTCTACCCAGTATCTTATTTGCACTTATTTCCAAAGTGTTCCAAAACTCTTGCTGGTACCTCAACAGAACTTGCTTTTACACCTATAGTTGTTGAAACAATTTCTTTAGTAAAGGTAGTCTACATGCAAAATGCCCTCTTGTTTTCAAAGATTTATTGTGGGAGAATCCTCCCAGTCATTGTCCCTTTGGAAGATTTGGGTTTCCTTGCTCATTACCGGCAAATCATGACCAGGTTTACGCTCCACCACTTTAAAATCTCACCAGCCACCACTGATGCCAACATTGGACGAGTGCGCACAATTTAACTTAGAAATGCTTCATTTGGAAAGACAGTAGATAGTGACTCTTACTAGTAAAGACAAAATGGAGCATCAACGTTTAAACTTACCACTATGTCAATCAGTTGTAAAGAAACTGCAATCTCTAGAGAAAACAGTTTCACATACTGCTGGTTTAGAGAAGCCTCTAAACCTCTGTAAAAATTGCAGAATAATTTTGGCGGCAAAATCTGAACGCTGAGGAGGGATCAGTTAACGATGCAATGGGAAATGTCATAGAATTCATTACATATTCCAATAGAGCAGAGTATGAATATATTCTGATTAAATTTGATCGCATTGAGGAAGGAAAAAGAATAGGAAGGTGCACTGCTAGATTTCTCCTGGTAAAATATCTATATGTGAAAAGACACAGGTTTCCTCTCTGTTCGGCCATTCACAAATCTCAAGGATTAAGTTCACATGCAGCTATAACAAATGTAGGTTACACAGTCTTAAAAAAAAGGAATGTCTAATATTGCTTTATCACGTATGAGGATATTGTCAGGGTTGTACCTTCTTGATTTTGATGAAAGCAGAGTAGATGCTGACTCATCATGTGTGATAGAGTACAATCGCTTGCGATGGATCTATGCTTCTCATCTGAGCTCATATCCCATTGTTGACAAGCATCCAACTTATAGAAAGCAAAAAAGTTCTGAGATGGTAGATTTTTTTAAAGTTTCAAAATGAAGTGAAAAATCTACAAAGACTTCAAAAAAGCTTAAAATGAATGAAGTCAGTAATGTAATAGGTTTTCCATTTTCTATCCATTTTAGAATTTCATGTTACTGTAATGTAGCAGTTAATGTTCTATTCCACCTACTGACAGTGGTTGAAAATATTGTTCAACACAAAGAGAAACCTTTATGTCAAGCTTTGAGAAATCATTTCAATTTAGTACACTCTATAAAACACGTGTTATTCTACTGCATTTAGATGTGATATGGTTGACCACTGTAATGGTGATACACAGTTCACTTTGGATGTGCAGCAAGATGCACATGAGTTTTTTATGGTGTTACAAAATGTGTTAGAAAATGAACGATTTGCAATGAATCACTTCTTTACAGCAAACTATTCATGGAACCATGAATGTGTAAATTGTCACTATTCACACAGTACAGACATTCAATCAGAGCGATTTTCGTACCTTCCAGTACCAGATTGAAAGTCAGTGTCATTTGAAAAACTATTTGTGAAAGCGGTACAGAACAACTCCTCTCCAGACTAAACATCACCAATGTTGTCTGCATTGGTTTTGAGACAGACACACTTTAAACATCTCAATCACATGCTACAAAGATGCTGTGCTGATGGTAGCAAAATCAATACTGATATTACCAACTTTACAGCTGGTCATATATCAATTCATAAGAAAATATACACTACTGTGGGTATTGTTTTCCATTAAGGACACTCAATCAACTCTGGTCATTACACAGTCTACCTTAAAAATTCATCTGGCGGGGTGAATGTGATGATGCTTCTCATACAGTACAGCAGAGATTACCATGGAAACTTCCAAATTCTTATCTTATATTTCTACAACCTAAGTTCTAGAAGAAACCATATTTAGAAACATGTATGTAGATATAAATAGGCACGAAAACATTAAAGTTCATTCTCATTAGGTCGAGCCTAGTGCAGCGCGCATGCGCTGCTCTAGGAGATGACCTTTAGAAATCGGTCAGCTCTTTTCAAGCACTCGTGCTTGTGGTGGCATCCACCTTGCGGGAGCGAGCAGCGGCGCGCAAGGGCCATCTGTTTGTAATTAGCGTGGCTGCGCGCACTTGTTCTTCCACTGCCTGTCTCACCCTCGCTCTCCCTTGTCTACAGTGGCGGCTGGTGACATTTGAAAGTGGTGGGCGTAAAATGAATGTTGTACTGAACTGCGGCAAGCGAGCGTAGCGAGCGAGCCCGAACAACCTAAGGGGGGTTCGGGGAGGTTCTTCCCCCGAAATCTTTTTGAAAAAAGAGTGGACAAATGGTGCAAATTTGAGAAAGCAGGAAGGTTAATTAAGCAATTGTGAAAGTGCAGTTATTACATTATTAAAGAGATGTCACTCAACAACATAGGTAGCTGCTTATTCAGTATACCCAAGGTCATGCCGCCCGCTGCCCCGAGCATACGTGCTCGTGTTTCTAAAACTAAAATGCTGTAAAAGATGTGTGTGACGTGCAGCCTCACATACAGTCAGTTGCACACTGTACTATCTGTGTAATGTGCTTAGTGCAGCAATACAGATATAAATACATAAGGAAGTCAGCCACACTGACTGAAAATCGTTCCCTTATAAGTTATATGTATCATGTGATTGGGGTAAGCAAGATTCAGAGCTAACAGTGCACTATTAATGCATTTTTTTAAACATAACTGTCCCTTCAATACCTGGTATGGGGTAGTAAAGGCTATATATATGCACAATTACAATTAAAAGCACACACTTACTTTACAGCTCAGTTGTTAACTCTTTGCACTGATGCTCAAAAACAATAAATATTTGCCACAAACCTTGGAGTGATTTGATCAATTAATGCCAATTTCCCAATACCCAGCTCCCAACCACCCTTTACACTTGCAGATTAGCCTTAACAATTGCAGATTAACTCGTTGTAGTGTACATTTGAATTTCTTTCAGGCCAGCAAGTACCCTGGGAGGAAGGCTTGATTTTGATTAGCTCAGCTGTCTGTCTGGCGTTCGTTTCACAGAACAGGAAACACACTTAATGACACTATGAAGTATTTAATTTAAACTATTGAAATTCAGCGTCCCGAAGTGATTGTCACTACTGCTGCTACTAGAGAGGACTAACCAAAAAACAAATGAACGTTAATATCTGCATATTGTTTGGAGCCCCTGCTGTTCTAAATCCCTGTTCTGCATTGCAGACCGTGTCTGTTTCACCCAGAAGCAAGCGGGTGAGAAAGCAGGTTGGTGGGTGAGAGGGTGTAAGACATCGAGAGTGGATGTCACTCCCTAAAGAGGGTGAGTTTGCAGCTGTGCAGGCTGCATTGCAGAGGCAAAGGTTTGCACAGCCTTGTGTGTTAATATGAAGCACAGGCCTTCCTCGGACTATGTTTAATGACAGACTTAAATTCTGCGGGACCGGTAAATATGCATTACGACACTCCATGATGCCTTTCACACACAATGCAGCACCCAAAATCTGGTCCATAGTCAAAGATGGCCCTTTGTTGCAAACCATGTTTGAAAAGCCCAAACACGTAGCCCAATCAACCGGAGCCTTTGCTTCCATGTTACAGACCATGTTTATGAAGAGCTGATAGGTAGCTGAATCACCTGCTCCCCATCATTAACCAAAGTAATGGAGGAAAGTGCTGAGCCTTCCTTGCTAGAAAATTGATTAGGCAAACTTCCGGCTGGTAAATCGGCACACAACACACCTAAAATATCTTTCACCTTTGTCCGTTTTTGTAGTGTTCCCATACAACAGCACTCAGCATCTACACAGCACATTCAAAGCTCGACAGCGAGAACATTACTTAAGTTGCGAAAGGGTGAAAGTGTTAGGAGTTGCAGCTCACCTCGGATCTGCAGTAAAGCCGGTTGGCTGAGCTCGAATCTGGATTTATTCTCAGGGTCTGATGATATCATGGAGGTGATTTATCTCAGCCTTTCATCATTTTGTGTTCCGCACATTGTGCTCAGTATAGTTTCAGAACAATGGGTTCATTTCAGATCGCTGCGTGCAAGCAGCTGTGACGAGCGCACTGGTGCGTGCTCGGAGTTCACCAGTCTATGCTGAACAATCTACATCTGTTAACGCCAGAGGTGCGTGAGTGTTTTTGGCATTACCCCCTGGCTGATAACTGAATCCATGTGAGTCTGTCATGACTAGGAAAAGTGGACGGCAGTCAGCCATGATTGAACTGGAAACAAACCACCCTTTCATCCTTCAGAGCTCTTGTTCCGCACACCCTTTGTTCCCTTGCCCTTACCCTTCTGCCCTCTTTCGTACTGTTCCCTCCCTGTGCTTTTCTCTGCGCCATTCGCTTCTCTTTGCCCTCATGCTTCAGTTCTCTGTGCCCCCCTACACCCTTGGATTCTCCTGGCCTCTGTAACCTTCTATTCTCTGCGTCCTTGTACCTCTTCCTGTACCATGCAATGCTCTGGGCCTCTGGGCCCTTCAGTTCTCCTAGCCCCTGCGCCCTCCTTCTCGGGACCCTTTGGGCCTCTCTCCCCGCGGCCTCCAGTTCGGTCTCCCTCCTGCACTCTCTGTTTCCCTGTGCCCACGCCCCATTCGGCTCTCTCTCTCTTTCCTTGCATCCTCTGGTATGCTAGGCCCCTCCACCCTTGGCCTTGGGTTCTCTTACCCCCTCCGTCTGGTTCCCTCTGCATCTTGCGGTTCTCTTACTTGAGCCTTCGGATCTTCAGTCCCTCTCTTTCTCTGTGCCCTGCACCCTTTGATTGTCGCCCCACTCCCTTCAGTACAGTGGGCCCATGCAGCTTTCGGGCCTCCCCCCCTACAACTTTTGGTTCCATTTGCTCTCTTTCAAGTTCTCTAAACCCCTCCACCCTTCGGTTCTCTGCCCCTTGCACCCTTCGGTTCTCTGGCCCCTCCACCCTTCAGTTCTCCTCACCACTGGGCCCTTCAGTTCTCTTGGCCCCTGCACTCTTTGGTTCTCGGGGCCCTTGCGGCTTTCGGTTCTCTCTCTCCCAGCACCAGGCGCTTCTTTGGGCCTCTGGGCCTTTCAGCTCTCTTCTCCTGCACCCTTCGGTCCTGGGACCTGTTAGGGCTGTCTATCTCTGCTCCCGCCGGCCCTGTCTCCCACCTTGCACCCTGTGGTTCTGTGGCCCTCCTGTACCCTACGGTTCACTCTTTCCCTCCTCTCTTCGCTTCTCTCAGCGCATCCACTCTTCAGTTCTCTCTCTCTCCTTGCAACCTTTGGTTCTCTCCCCCTGCATCTTTCTTTTATCTTGCTACATATTTCGGTTTTCACGTCCATTTGGGTCTATAATAATAATAAATAATAAATGGGGTCTCTCTCTTTCTCTCCTTACATCCTTTGGTTCTCTGGGCCTCGACCTCCTTCTGTTCCAGGGGTCCCTGCATATCTCCCAACTACTGTGGTTATGGTACGGTCATTCCCATTATTATCCGATTAACTCTTTCCCTACAAATGCAGCAGCTTTTGCGCCTTGCGGTTTCTACTAGTTTCTGAGGTCGCGGGTGGGTTCGCACGCGGGGGGGGAGGGAAGTGGGACGGGGTCACGGACAGTAATCTATATCTATATAAAATAAAAAAACGTACCTGCTTCCTCGAATCCTCGGAGACCGCATCAAGCGCCGCAGGCTCAGCCCCTGTTTGCTCTGGATTCCTGGCGCCCTTTTAGGCAGCCTCCCTCCTCCTGGGCCCTAAGCCAATCACAACGCTGCAATGGCAGCATTGTGATTGGTGAGGCGCAGCGGAGAGCGCCCCAGCCGGGCCATTTTCTCTATGTAGGCTGCATGCAGCAGCCTACATAGAGAAAAAGGGGGCGTACACATGACTGCTTTGTTCGGCCCTGGGGCCGACAATACAGTAAATACCCACAACAGTGGTTAAGCCACTCCCCCCCTGCCCTCGAGCAGGCCCGCCCGCCCCCAACCTGGCACAGAGGCACTTCTGCTTTCTCGCAGTGCGAGAAACAGAAACATAAATGGTAGTTTTTACCGTTTATGTTTCTGCCTTCTCGCACTGCGAGAAAGCAGTGGGGTGACGCCCCCACGCCCCAATGGGGGAGACGCCACTGCTTGTCTAATTAGCTTTCACTTTCGTGCTTGCAGGAGTCTTCGAGGGGTCTTAGAACAGGACGTTTTTGTTTGGCTGGCCCGACCTCTGCTCCCTTTCTTTCGTACGAGCTGGTGTCTTGCACTGTTTTGTGTTCTAGGAGGGGTTTCCCGAGACCCTCCCTTGGTCTCTGTGCCAGGCGTGTTCGAGGATCAGTGTCCGACATTACCGCCAGCCGTCATTTTATTTACAAGCAGATTTTCTGGCTTTCTTTTGATACACAGCTGCTCTTGTTCACTGGGGCCCATCTGTTGTTCACAGACCTGGAGGGAGCGGCTTTGCTTGTCGTGGCAGCGCCCCCGTCACCCCCCAAGAACAATACCCCAGTTGTTCTAGACTTGTTTGCGTCACCTTTGACCTGTAGGCATCAGCCTGGGCTAAGAGCTCCGTTGTCCTCGAAGAGTGTGCACGAGATTGAGAGGCCTGTAGTGTTATTTACCAATCTGCTTTAAATGTTTGTCTCGCTTTATTGCTGTTCAACCATTCAGATAACCCATTCTCCATCAGCAGATCGGTGATAACAGGTCCGAGAATAAATCTTACCCAGCCAGACCCAGTCTTCCATCCTCCAAAGGTGGGCAATTGAGTATCATAAATTGGGTAATTGTCGCATCTGTTATTTGCAGCGCTTCGAAGCGGCGGAAGTGCGGTATGAACCGATGTTAAAACCAGTTGTTATGGCAACACGTAGATTTGACCCACAGCCAATCACGGACGTGCTCCTCGGTTAAGTTCAGCTGGGCATGCTGCACACTGAACCCGGCAGTGAGCCTGCACATTAGCAGTGCTCCAGGGCACAATATGCAGTAAGTACCCTAGTTATTCTTTTGTTTAATATAGGCAACCTCTTGCTCAAAAATGCTCCAAGAACGTGTCGGGGGCTAATGTGAACTGGTACTTCCGACATCTGATGACTCCCTGCTGCTCACGGTTCCCCGTGAGCACATCTTGTGAGCAGTAACAGCTTTCAGCTTCATTTCGATGCGTTCCACACATTTATGGCAGCACACGAGTTATGGCTCTCAAGACCGCGCGAGGCAGAGGTCGGCCTGCAATGTAGATGATGGATGCTCGAACACAGCATCTACTTTTGATTATCTGGGAGTGAGATTAACAGCTGATACCCGCCGTGCAAGGCCCAGCCTCTGCAAACCCCATCCAAACAGAGCACTTCCGGCTCTTCAACAGACGACGCATAGGCTGCCTTTTAAAACCGCAAGCCCATTTCAAGGAAAACCACGAGCAAGGGCAAATCCACACTACTGGACCCATCAGGATTACAAGATCGGAATCTGGGTTTCATCCGGAGACTCTACCAGTTGAAAGCAGATGGACTTTCCAGGTTAAATATAGGATACAATTAGAAATTAGACATGCGTTGCATCATTTTTAATGTTATTTCTTTTTTAATACAGTTGTTCAATTATACATAATATCATCCTAATTATATATAAGGTAACAAAAATGCTTATAACACTTATAACTTTTTTAATGTACTGTACAGCAGACACACTACGCTACACCATAGCTTAAACACACTGGCAAAGACAATAGCTCTCGCTAAACACTTATAAGGTCCCAAAGGCGAGACCTATTGGCTATGCCAATGCTTGTTTTTGTTATGTGGCCTGTCAAGGATAACAAGTATATAATGATTGAACTTTTTCTAACAATAATTCATTGTTTAAAAAAAAGATTTATAGAGCGCTGGTATACCCTCCGGTGTCTTGGCGCTAACTATACTTGAACACAATTGGAAAGGGCCATAATTTAAAAAAAGCCATGTTTTAAGTTCCTTTCCAAAGGATATCAGGGTGGGCAAGGCCCTGATATGGGGGAAAGACTGTTCCGGAGCTTGGTTGTTCCAGTGATGAAGCTTCTTCCTCCCCAGTTCATCTTTCGGAATCTAGGAACCACCAGTTTCTTGGCTTCTAAGGAGCACAGAACTTAAAACAAATAAATGAGTATCAATGTGTTATATGTACCAGTAATGGTTTTAACATTATAGTTAGGTGTAATAAAAATATCTGGTTTTGTTTAAAAAAAAAAAAACTCGAGAAATTCACTGAAAAGGCCAAAGGTTAAAGTAACATTATAGTTAGGTGAATTTCTCAGTGACAACGTTAACGTTTTAAACACACAAGAAAACAGAAATTAAGCAGTTATAATTAGTAGCCCTAACTATAACTTGCGCCCCCGCCATGCACTGCTTATGACCTCACATATGACATCACTCATGACATGTTCTATGACATCATTTATAACATCACTGATGCCATCTCAAATGACATCATTGATGACATCACTGATGATATCACTGACGACATCATCCAAACTTCACTTTCGCATATATCACTCTATAAACTAGTATAACATTAGAGGCCTGACAGTAAGTACAAAATAGCTCAGGAGAAAATCACCCATTACTACTGCCACCACACAAACAACTCACTTAGATGTTGAAAACAAGCTTTATATACAACATTGAGCCTATAGCATACATTTTACAGGTAGCATAGATCAAATTAACAATCGACCACAGATATACAAGAAACACTCATTGACTTCAGCGTTCAATACCTATACAATTGTTGACAGAAACTAAAATAGTGAACGCCAGTTTAAAAACAAATGTCCTAGTATGTACAGCTATTATCCGTATAAACCCTTGACACTCACCAAACTTACATTGAGAAATTAAGTTGATATGAGCCGTAAAGTAGGAACTATAGACAGTCTTTTCACTATGGAGAGAGTTTATTGTGTATCACACTGTTTGCAGACAGTGAAACTCTCATGAGAAATGCACCTCAGAGTATTAAAAAAACTACTAAGAACACTGTACACTCTATGCTATTTGCTTACCTGCACACAGTTACACTTGAAATTTTACAATACCACAGCTATGGTGTATTAGGGGTACATGCATTTTGTAAGCACTTACACGCATTAGGTGAATCTAATTTGTACAAAATTAGGTAGAATTGTTTTATGACAGCTACCCGCCACCATGTAAAATATAAAACAATCTAGCACACACATTGGATGATGTCATCAGTGATGTCATCAATGATGTTATTTGAGGTGTCAGTGGTGTCATAAATGATGTCATAGAACGTGTCATGAGTGATTTCATATGTGAGGTCATAAGCAGTGCATGGTGGGGCGCAAGAAATAGTTAGTGCTACTAACTATAACAGCTGAATTTCTATGGGTTTTTCCAGTTTAAAATGTTAACAATGTCACTGAGAAATTCACCTTACTATAATGTTACTTTAACCTTTGTTTTTTTCAGCCACTAGGTAATTATAGTTAGGTCTGGTTTTCCGTAGATGGAGCATTTTATGGTTTGCTAATAACTTTAGCCATGTTTGATGAATCGTCACAAAACTTTCCAAAAAAGGGGTGATTCATCTCACCTCCTCCCAGGAATATTTTGGGGTGAGCCGTCAAGCAGTGGCCAAGAAAAAAGGAGGGTCCCAAAACATAAAATCTCCATACATTTTCCATAGACTTATTTAGGCAGGACTGCAGCAAAAACTGCTGAACATAATTACACCAAATTTGACAGGAAGCTAGATCTTCAATGAATCAATCATCAATCAATCAATCAATCATCATTTGTATAGTGCCCATGAAGAGATCCATGTGCTGGCGCATCAGGGCTCAGTCTAAAAGCCAGGTCTTGAGTCTTTTCCTGAATTCCTTCAGCAAGGGTGATGTCCAGAGATGGAGGGGAAGGCTGTTCCAGGACTTGGCGGCGAGGGGTCTCTGCTGTGGCTTCGGTGGATGCGTGGGTTCTGCACGAGGGCATGGATGCGTGGGTTCTGCACGAGGGCAAGGGTGGCAGAGAGAAGGTCTTTGGATGTATGGTGGAAGTTCAGGTGGTGGTTGATGTATGCTGGTCCTAGGTTGTGGAGGGCTTTGTAGGCATGTGTCAATATCTTGAATTGGCATTTGTTCCGGACGGGGAGCCAATGGAGGTTCCTAAGGTGTGGGGTGATGCGGGTCCATTTGGACAGGTTGAGGATGAGTCTGGCCACTGAGTTCTGTATCGTCTGTAGTCTTTCATGACTTAGGTGGTGGTTCCTGCATACAGTGCGTTGCCGTAGTCCAGTTGGCTGGTTATTATGGCTTGAGTGACAGTTTTCCTCGTGACAATGGGGAGCCATTTGAAGATTCTTCGGTGCATGCAGGGGTGTGGGAGCAGTCGGAGGAGATCTTGGTCTGCAGATTGTGTATTTTGTGATATGGTGTAAATCCGTTCAGTAGTTTTTAAGAAATTAAGGGTGAAAAATAATTGAGTATTTTCGCAGTTGGGCTTGCAAGAGTCTCGTGGGCATTACGGGAGAGCCTGAAATTAAACATGGAGCTCTGTGATTGGTCGAGAGGCCAGTTTTTCCCATGAGCCTTCACGCTCTCACAGGAGCATGAAGGCTCCCGTGAGTGCTGGGATTGGCTGGCTGTTGAAATTTTAGAAATGAAATGGCCGCCATTACTGTTTACTGTGAAAAATTGGAGGTGTTGTGGAAATAAAGTAAAAAAGCTATATAAGGGGGCAACAGAAAGGCATACTGTCTCCCTAGATTTAGAGAAGAGGTGTCTAAGGGATAACTACTGTGAAGAAAATAAATGTATATTCTTTTTAACACATTTTTATGATCTCACAAGACTCTCACGCGATTGTGAATAGTAAAAAGAAGTAGATGAGTTTCCAATACACTCTATTAGTAGGAATGAATATTGTGGTCCTTGTTATTGAGAGTAAGTGTGTAAGACATAAGTCATCTGAGAGAGGGGTCTGAAAGGAGAGGGCAGTTCCACCATACACCCTACTACGCGCACTCGTCATCTGAGAGAGAGGTCTGAAAGGAGAGCCCAGTCCCTCGCCACACCCTATTACGCACACCCTTCATTACAGAGAGAGGTTTCAGCAGAGAGGCCAGTCCCTCTACACAACCTACTAAGCACGCTCATCATCTGAGAGAGAGGTCTGAAAGGAAAGCCCAGTTCCTCCCCACACCCTACTACGCACATCCATCATTACAGAGAGAGGTCTCAGCAGAGAGGTGAGTCCTTCCACATACCCTGCTATACACACCCATCATCGGAGAGAAAGGTCTCAACAGAGAGATCATTCCATCCACACACCCTACTATTCACACATGTATTCCGAGATAGAGGTCAGAAAGGAGATGCTAGTCCCTCCCCACACCCTACTACACACACTTGTCATCTGAGAGAGTGGTTTGAAAGGAGAGGCCAGTCCCTCCCCAAACCCTACTATGCACACTCATCATAACAGAGAGAAGTCTGAAAGGAGAGGCCAATCCCTCCCCACACCCTACTACACACACCTGTCATCTGAGAGAGTGGTTTGAAAGGAGAGGCCAGTCCCTTCCCATACCCTACTTTGCACACCTGTCATCTGAGAGACAGGTCTGATAGGAAAGGCCAGTCCATTTACACACTCTAATATGCATACCTGTCATCTCAGAGAGAGGTCTGAGAAGAAAGGGTAGTCCCTCTCTACTCCACTCACTACTATGCACACCCATCATCTCAGAGAGAGGTCTGAGAGGAAAGGGAAGTCCCTCTCTACTCACTACTACGCACACATGTAGAGGTCTCAAAGGAGAGTTAACTCCATCCACACACCCTACTACACACACCCATTCTCTAAGAGAGGTCTGAAAGGAGACCCCTCCCCACTCCTTACCATGCATACCTGTTATCTGAGAGAAAGAGGTCTCAACAGAGAAGCCAGTCCCACCACACATCCTACTATGGACACCTGTTATGCAAGAGAGAGGTGTCAGCGGAGAGGCCAGTCCTTGCACATGACCTATTATGCATAGTTATCATTTGAAAGAGAGGTTTGAAACCAGAGGATAGTCCATTGTCATACTTCAGACCCATTATCCAACAGAGGGTTCTCAGTAGAGAAGCTAGTACTTTTCATGTTCTCATTGGAGAAGCTAATGCTTTTCATACACTATTTTCCTACAGTTGTGTTGAGATCCCGCAAGAGTCTCGCAAGAGTAGAGTGCAAGCTTCAAGGAATGAGGCTTGCCGCATGAGGCTCATGCAATCCTGTGAGACCCTTATTAAAAATTGCTAAGCATGCCACAAGGTATTTTATGGTCCTTATGAGCCTCTCACGAGACCCGCATGGAAATTTACTGGGTCTTGAAAGATCACATGGGGAGAAATAGAAACAAGCATTTGCAATGCAATAGGTCTTGGATTTGTAAGAGTTAGAGCTATTGGCGTTGTAAATGATAATGTCTTTTACCCATGTGTTTTGGTTTTGAGTGGATGTATGTGGTGTGGAGTGGAATTATGTGGGTTGGATTGGAATTGTTAGTTGTGGAATTGTGTGTGGTGGAATTGTGTGGTATGGAGTGGATCTGTGTAGTAGAATTATGTAGCATGGTGTGCAGTGGAATTATGTGGATAGTAGTTATGTGGTATTGAATGTATTGGAATCATGTGGAGTGGGATTGTGTGTCATGGAGTGTAATTATGTGGAATGGTATTTTGTGGAGTGGTATGTAGTGAAGTTTAATTATGTGGTATGCTGTTGAATTTTGTGGCATGATGTGAAATTCTGTGGTGTGGATTGGATGTATGTGTGTTGTGTAATTGTGTTGAATTATGTGGTTTGTTGTCGAATTATGTGGTGTGGAATGGAAATGTTTAGAGTTGAATTGTGTGGTGCATAAGTGTGTGGGGTTGAGTGAAATTATGCTGATTGGAATTATGTGGCAAGATGTGGAGTGTATTTGTGTGGATTGTGTTACCAAGTTTAAAAATGATGAAACACTTACAAAGAAAGGAGGCCTTTCATTGCGCACAAATTCACAAAATTAGCTAGATGTCAAGGTTGAAAGACACGCTAAACACTGGTGAAAAGAAACACTTCACTTTCACTATAAAGTTAATTTAGTAACTGCGTCTGGAGATTTGCAGACGGATGGCTGAAATGAAACAACCCAGAAATGAGTTAAAGAAATAAGTTATGAAAAGGCTTCAGGGCCATGAAGAGATGTTGAATAAATGCTCCCTTTATTATAAAAGGCATGATCTGCATTTTGTTTGTGCGTGCGCCATGAAATACCACAGCTTAAACGTTTAAAAAAATGGAAAACGATGTAAAATATATCATTTACCAGCAGGTGGAGGGCAGCTCCAAAGAATAGTTTAAGATTTGGGAAAGGAGGCATAATTAGGGCAAATTAATGACTTCTGTTATATTGTGTATTCAACATTGCTCTCTGGCGTGTACATTCTTCTCCCACGTAAGCAAGTCCTTAGCCTGACCTACCAAAGGTAATTGATTGCAAGTCAGAATTTGTGTGCTTTAATATATACTTTTGTATGGATTTTTGGCAGAGTGTCATATGGGTTGCTTTCGAGCTGGCAGCGAGTTTGTAATGCAGTTGACAAACCTATTGTGCATTTTTTCAATGAAAGAAATTGTGCACACAAAGGGTGCCACTGCACCGTGGGCATGTAGGGGAGAGGATGTGGTCCGACGGCTAGACTGCAGACTTTGGTGCTGGAAACCAGGGTTCGAGCCTTAGGGTCGCGTCCACATCCTGTGATTCTGGGCAAATCACTTAATCTCCCCGTGCATGAATGTGTAATGTAAATACAGTGCTCATGTAAAGCGCTCCAATACCTTCGGGTCGAGTTCGCGCTATATAAATATGCAAAAAAAAAAAAAAAGAGCAGATGAATGCACTGCTAAGATAGCTCGGTGGGTACATGTACCTTTGCCAGCGGTTAACTGTAGTACAGCAGCGTGTTCATTTTAGCATCGCGCTTTCATTTTCACTTAAAGTGAAAGCGCGATGCTAAAATAAACACGCTGCTGTGTGTGTAATGGCGACAGCTTGTTAAATATTATTGTTAGCAAAAAAGAGAACCTGCGAGCTGCTTTTATGCGACGAGAAACGCTAATTTGAAGCGTTCGTGCCAGCGTAGCCTGGGCATGCTGCCACACAACATCTACGAAGGAGAGTCACTGATGCCTGCCTTACAATTTTCCGTCTCCTGTTTAATTTCCGTTCGGCCAGGTGCACTTCGATGTGGAAAATGACCGTGCCTTACTTTGCACTTATTGTACCTCATCTCCTAGACTTCCGTGCTGTGCACGTTCTGGATGTATGCACGCGTGCAGCTCCGGGCAGTGCTTTAAGTGGCCATGCTGCCCAGGGCCAGCGAGAGATGTAAACAGAGCACTGGAGGCATTGGGGGCTGGCGTCTTTCTTCCTCCCTCCCTCCCTGCTCTGTCACAGTGCTTTCTTTCTGGTGTGAGCCAGACGTGACTCCCAGAGATCAGGCGGAATCTACTCCCCCAGGGCAGGAGATGAGGGTCACTGAGCAGCAGCTGGTGCGTGATAGTTCCATTTCCACCGCCCTGCTTCTTATGTTACTGTAGGGTGTTCAGAGAATTATTATATTTAGAATAAAGTTCCTCGCTGTATCAGTTTATTGATTGTGTACATGCCACAAAACACGTAAATAGTATGTGATATTGTTGGTTAACTTTGTGGTACTCAATTTATTGACCTCGGTAGGATGGCAGACCCAATCAGCCCTCACTTGGTTCAAAACATCTGACTTCAATGTCACTGACAGACATCAGAGGCAAATGGTTGACCTACTTTAAAATCTTCAATATGGCCTTGAGAAGGGCTCGTCTTTGCAGAGCTAGGATGGTAACTTTCTTGCATGGCCTTGCTGTCACATTTATAGAAGTGGCGAGTGGGGACTAGCGAAGGATGTTGCCTTGGCAACTACAACACCTCACAGGGCAGAGTATTTGTTAAATCTTTTGAAATACCGCTCTTTCTTTACTGTACCACAATAGATGCGTAGCGTAATCCTCACAGGAAGCTGCATATGAGGGGGGTGCCTGACTGAAGCACTGTGTGTTTTACTGCCGATATGTGCGATTCTTCAATTGCTCTGCTTTCTCCGGAAGTCTTTTGCTACATTTTGTGTTAAAAAATAGAGAGACTTTTCAAACATGAATGTTTTTGACTATACTATTCACCACTAATCCTTTATGGGTTCCGGAGTAGCGTGGCACTCGCCGAAAAATCGCTTCGATGCCTCGTCAGGGGTAGTAAGCGCTATACAAATGCAATACAATGTTTCAATACATGTAGTACATTTTATTAAAGACCGCGTCCTTTGTTTTTATAAATTCACATGTCCTGGAATCAGATGGTTTCCAAGTGTCTTCCCTTCAGGGTGCGATGTCCCGGGACCCGGCACAGGGCCTTAAAGCTGGATGGCAGGGCTTAATCCATAGTTGTCACACCTCACAACATAAGGCAGACCTATTCATCCAGCCCACTACACCGCATGCTAGGAATTTTGAGCCATTGCGTACATTATATTTAAAGCGAAGCCTTATGCCCCTGTATGCAACTAGATGTTGACTAAAAAGTCAGGCTCTGCGCCCAATTTCATCTATATGCTACATGTGTTCTCCTTAAACGCAGAGAAGGCACTTCTAAAGAAGAGTGATTTCTCTCCAAAGGTCAGATGCCATTTCAGAGGCAGCGTTTACTTTGAAAGAATTCCAGTAACAGTAAATCATTGTTCATTCATCAAAGACAGAAAGAAGCCACGAAGGCGCCGGAGGCAGTTTTGGCCATATTCTTTAGTTTTGCTTTTATTTTTAAAGGAGAGGACATGTGGCACAGCTGCCGACTTTGGAACTGGAGAGTTTAGTTCGAATCCTGGCCTCGAATCCTGTGATTACGGGCACCTCACTTTGCCCCCCCTCTCCCCCCCGGCCCTTCCATAAACACACAAAAAGTGTAACTTCCGTTTCTCGAGTAATACGCTCCTAGGGCCAAGTTCGCCCATATAAAACTGCAAATAATGATAATAATAAAAGCAACATGTATCCACAACGAAGCCTGCGGCAAAGACTGAAACGCTTTCTGTCAAAAGAATGACAAAAATTCCAAAGTAGCAAGGCTGCCATGCTAAAAGATGAAAGCGCGACGGCCGCAAAGCGGACACTGCGCTGATCAAGGAAACCAAACACGGTAGGGGTGATGAAGGTGGGGGCATGACACAGACGTGCAAGTAGCGCGCGCATGTTGAAGGTGGGGGCATGACACAGACGTGCAAGTAGCGTGCGCATGTTGAAGGTGGGGGCATGACACAGACGTGCAAGTAGCGCGCGCATGTTAATGCGCACTATTTTATAAAATAACAATTACGCTGTGTAAGCGTAATGAGACTGTAGTGAGGCATTGCTGCTTCCGGTAGAAACGGAAGTTACGTATCGGATCGAGATTCAATAAGAAGCCCGCTAACAAAAAAAATGCCAAAGTCCACAAATAGCAAGCGGCGAGAAATTACTCTGCAATAGGCGGAGTTTCACCACCAATATAGATTACTAAATGTCTCGGAGAGACAGCGCATGCGCGCTGCCTAGCCGAGACCTAAAAAGGGCAAAGGCTGAACCAGTAGTTACCATTCTTATTACAGGGTTGAAGAAATGATGTGATGTGATTGGCTGCAGAACCAGAGATAGCTCAGTTTATCCTTGGTGCTTTGGAGGAGAAGGAAACCTCTTTGAGTTGTGCTCAGCAGATATGACTTAATTTGGAGCTGAAAGAGGCTGGTGTCTTCATCTGCATTTTAGAAAGCATTTCAAGTTCAGGTATTTAATAATATGTTTTATAAACTTTGTTGTGAAGTGTCACGAAGAGTACTAATGTTGGTAAACTTATTCTACACTGTATTTACAGAGTAAAAAGCTGTTTGGGGACGTGTAGATGTTTTATTACAGCTTTTGAGAGGTACACATTACAGTGTAGAGAGAATGGAGCAAGGTTTGCAGATTGTGTTAAATAATGAAGTGTTTCAACTGTATATACTTGTAAGTAAAGGAAGCAGAGTTTCTTAAATTTTAAAGCAAAGAAGGTAATAATACAAGCTCTACTGGTCTTATGAACCTGATTGTACATATACTTTATACCTATGAGATGTTTAAGTAGTGCTATTGCTATTTCTACAGTGAAACGTTGTGGTGAGTGTTAGCAAAGATGTGTCAAGATGATTGTGTTAGTTTAGAAACTGTTATGGAAGTAGAGTTCATGGCATGTTATAATTTAATTGCACAAATATGAAATAAACTGTTTGAGGGTGTGGTAAAAGTTACTGGTGCACTAGATATAAATATGTGATTGATGGTGAAAAATGTACTAAAGTTTAGTCAATATAGTGATGTATCACTGTTATGAATTATTGATCAGTATGTAACTTTTAGGAAGAAAATGGAAACTTTTCTCTGAGGAAATAATTATCTGCTTACTTAAACAGCAATAAAGAGCCTTGATAACACAAGCAGGAATATTGTGCTGTTCAGTACAACTGCCTCTTGAAGGACAGTGTTTTCAAGTTGGAAGGATGTAGATGTGACTGAACAGTTGTACAATACAGCAGCACAAGTTAACTCTGCACAAGCTAGGCTTTGTCAAATGTAAGTTATACATATGGTGCTTTGCTGAAACTTTCTTGCCACCTAGCCTGCTAATATATACTAGGACACTGAAGTATCTTTGCGAGGTTAAGTTGGCTAAAAGACTGGAAAAGAAGTGCTAAAAAAAAATCCAAATCCAGTAGGCAAATAAAGCAAAAAGCTCATTAGCGCCTGCTGCTGATCGTTAGAGAAAACTTTTAGATATTATATACTTTGTTTGTTTAATAGTTGTCCATATAGTTTGCTGATATAGTCGTTGTAGTTTTGTATTGTTGTTAAATTGTGTTGTTGTAATTAAGTTTAAAGAAAGTTTTGATTTCTTTCTTGAACACATTATAAATTTCAGTTTTATTATAGTATTGCAATATTAACTAAAAGTGGCAGTTTTCAACAGAGAGCATACTCCATGTTGTACTCTACGATGGACATTCATCCCTTTGAAGAGAGGTATGTGCAGAAAGAGCAGTCTCTTTCCACAGCATACTTTGCACGTGTTACTATGGTGAGATGTCTCAGCTGAAAGGGCAGTGTGTTTCCATATCATAGTCTCTACAGTTGTATGCAAAACAGGCTTCTCAGCAAAGAGGTAATTTCATCCCCACACCTTACTTGCACATCTGTCATCTTGGGGAGAGCTGTGACCCGAGAGGTAAGCCTCTTTTTACACCCTAATTTGCACAGCTTCATCCAAGGCATAGGTCACAGGACAGAGGCAAGTCTCTCCCCACACTACTACGCAGACTTATCATGCAAGAGAGGTGCGTCAGCAAACAGGGCAGTTCCTCCATGCAGCGTATTATGCATACCCGTCAGCATGGGAAGAGGTATGAGGGGAGAGATAATATTTTTTCAAACCCTACTACAGACACCTCTCACTCTGGTAAGATGTGTTACCGGACAGGTCACTCCCTTCCCAAACACCACTCCGTATCCCTGTTGGTCTAGGGAGAGGTCCCAGCAGACAGGCCACTCCTTACCAAGACCATGCTGCACATTAATGTTTTTCTGGAGATAGGTGTTAATGTAGAGGAGAATGTTTGCCTCACACTACTGTGTATGTCTGTCATCCTGGGGAGAGCTGTGAGTGGACAGCCAAATCCATTTCCACACCCTAATATAAATGGTTATTTTCCTGCGGAGAGGTCTCAGTGGAGAGGCTAGTACTTGTTATACTTCCTATGGAATAATAAGGTCTTACATGTGAGGTGTGTACCTTCCCTACCCTTCTATGCATACTGCTGAGCCTGGGCAAAGGTGCGAGTGGGGAGGCTGTGCCTCTTTACACCCTACTCTACACACTGGTTACCTTCATGGAAGGTGTCAGTGGAGAGGCCAGACTCTCCAAATGCTCTACTGTACATAGACTGTGGATAGGTGTCAGTGAGATTGCAGTGTCTCTTACACCCTGCTATGCACTGTTGTCTTACTGTGAAAAGGTCTCATTGGAGAGTCTACTTTCCCCCCACACCCTACTAATGGGGACTATAAGGCATAAGTACTGTAATAAAGGAAAGTGTAAATTCTTCCTCTAAAAAAGTATACGATTTTGCGAGACTCTTGCGGGATCCTACAAAAAGTAGTGGGGTATACAAAATCTTGATGCAAGGTGTTACTGGTGAGACTGTCTTTCCCAAAACACTACTATACACACTTGTAGCCCTAGGTAAAGTTGTTACTGAAGAGCTCAGTCTCTCCTCGCACCCTACTATGCACTCCTGTCATACGGTGAAACGGTTTCATTCGAGAGGTGACTTACTACCCACAGACTACTAGTGGGGAGAATAAGGTATATGTACTGTAATGATGAAAAGTGTAAATTGTTCCCCCGAAAAATGTTTTACGATATCGCAAAACTGTAATAGGTTCATTTAAAAAACACATGTAGTGGAGTATAGAAAATCTTTATTAAAAAAAAGGTTAAAATACAGAGGCTTGCGTGTGTGCCCGGTCTAATACTGACACCATTCGATACAGAGCTATTATGCATTAAAGATAGTTGGAATGTTTAGCTTCCGAGACTCTTGCGAGAGCGGCAGAAATATACAAGTGAAAGCATGCGTTTGTATGCTCCCTCGATAATCTTGCGGTTGTCAATATTTTTAAAAATAAGGGATTCATACCATGAAATATTCACATAATGTTGCAATAGGGTGGCTCTGACAAGAGCCTTTCTGTTTATAGTGTGTAATGTTTAGTTACACATAGAACTGGATACATTCCTTGATGGTATTAAGGAAGATCCTGTTCCCTTCTGCAGTGAAGTGCACTCCATCTCACCTATAGACACCTCACATATCAAACCGGATGTTGTTATGATTTATAGAGCCCATGACCTGTTCATGAAGAAATGCAGAAACTGTTTTATTGACATGCTTCCGGGATTTCTCAACATTAGGACAAAACTCTTTTGACCATTGTCATTTCTGCTTTTGTCATATTTTAGAATACACAAAGGCAGTGTGAGGTAAGAGACATCAATTGTGAAATTGTCTCCTTCATTTGGATTTCAAGTGCAACACCTGTTATTGTGCCTAGATCATTCCCACCACAGTGCACTATCATCCCGTCAGGATGCTCACAATGCAAAATGCTCTCAAACATTGGTAATTGATGCCACTCCATACCTCTATAACCAATCCAAGTAATGTTCAAGTTTGGAAATCAAAGATTCTTGCCAATACCACAATTAATCAAACACAAGGAAATGATGGACGGAGCAGTGAAACTTTTCAGACACTCACCCGCAGTCACAGATCTGGGTTGAATCCATCATTGTTCTTTAGCTCACTTCACCACCCCAGTTCAGACCCAGCCATATGCAAATCAGTCTTGACCCTGTGCCTCATGGGAGCAGTCCAGCCAGAACAGCCAAGCCAGGTCTTTCCTGGACCGGAAACAAGCATCCTGGGACCAGTTTCGGGGTAACACCCCTCATCAGCCAGGCTAGCTTGAATCCAGTGGCAAAGTGAGCAAGAGACCCACGTCTGGGCATACCCTGCCAACTTAGGGCGAACAAAGCAAACACAAGGAGATGATGGACGGAGTGCTGAAACTTTTCAGACACTCACCCCAGTCAATGATCTGAGTTAAATCCATCATCCTTCTTTGGCTCACTTCGCCACCCCAGTTCAGATCCAGCCATATGCAAATCAGTCTTGACCCTGTGCTTCATGGGAACAGTCCAACCCGAACTGCCAAGCCAGGTCTTTCCTGGACCAGAAACAAGCATCCTGGGACCGGTTTCGGGGTAACAACCCTCATCAGCCAGGCTAGCTTGAATCCAGTGGCAAAGTGAGCAAGGGATCCACGATGGATTTAACCAAGAACTCTTGACTGGGAGTGAATATTTTGATTTGTTCTGCATTCCGTCCATCAATTGTGTGTGTCTTTTGCTTTCTCGCCCCAAGTGCGCCGGGTGTGCCCAGACGTTGGTCCTGGGCTCACTGTGCCACTGGATTCAAGCTATCCTGGCTGATGAGGGGTGAAACCCCGAAATCGGTCCTAGGATGCTTGTTTCCGGTCCAGGGAGGACCTGGCTTGGCAGTTCGGGCTGGACTGCTCCCATGAGGCACAGGGTCAAGACTGATTTGCATATGGCCAGGTCTAAACTGGGGTGGTATGGTGAGCAAAAGAATTATGGATTTAACCCAGATCTCTAGACTGGGGATGATTGTTTTGATTTGTTCTGCATTCCGTCCATCAATTGTGTGTCTTTTGAATACCACAATTAATGGCATATTCTCTAGCTTTATAAACAGTATGAGCTTTTCTGTTGGCTGATTTTCAAATTTGGTACGATCCCGCAAGAGTGTTGCGAGAGTCGCATGGAAATTTACAGAGTGACCTTGCCATGCGGTCTTTGCTCAGTCTCACGAGAGTCTTGCGGGCTTGATTGTACAGGGAGAGAAAAGAGTATTTATTACTACAGTACAAGTGCCATAAGCTGGTTAAAACAGCCATAAAGCAACACAAATAAAGCAGAGGTTGTGAATGTTAATCATTAAGCTAAAATAAAAGCTTTAGAAGGACCATTAAAAGTGATTATGGTACATGTAATCATTTTTTTATTCACTACTCTATTATAGATTAGCATTAAACAATAACTGAAAACATGATAAAGAACCATATACAATAGACGAGAATGAAATGTAGAACTTTTTGATTTCGTGGGTGGTTCGCGAGCCGCTCGCGATCCTCTCACAAGAGTAATGACACCTCAAAAAAGATTGTGTGTGACATGTCTTGATATCACAGTTATAATAACTGAGCAATTTCTATTGAATATTTATCTGTTTAATACTCGCACACAGTTTACAAAGATTTTGCAAACTGTGAACCATAACCTGTTTTGTTACAGTAAAAAAAACATTCTTTTACTAAAATAATGTCTGAACACAACATATATTATAAAGTCATTCTACCATACATACACTCACAAAAATAATGAAGTAACTATAAAAATAACCCTAGAAATTCACTGAAAAAAAACTAAGATTAAAGTAACGTTATAGTTAGGTGAATTTCACAGTGACAACATTACAGTTTCGAACAAAAAAAAAAACCAAGTAATTCAGCAGTTATAGTTAGCAGTACTAGCTATGACTTGCTCTCCCGCCATGCACTGCTTTTGACATCACTAAAACTAAAACAATTAAACAATTTACATAATTACTATTCAATAAACTAATTAGCCCACACCTACCCTAAAATATAACAAAAAAATATTCCATAATTTACATATTTAAAATTCAATTAAATAATTAATTTAGAATTAATAATAAATAATTATTACCTAATTCATTTCCTACCCTACAGCCCTACAAACCTAGAATCCCACAAATAAAATAAAAATAAAATAAATTAAAATTCCATATTTTACATAATTAAATATCAATTGGATAATTAATGAACAATTATTTTATTAACTTCCAACTCTATACCCCTACAAACCTAACAACCTGCAAATAAAGTATAATGAAAATAAAGCAGTATTACATAATTTACATAATAAATATCAATCATATAGTTAAATAAAATGTATTAAATATTTCATGATTAATTATTACCTATTTAACTTTTCACCCTATTCCCCTACAAACCCAACAACCCGCTACAACACTATAAATTACTATTAAAAATTCAATAAAATATTCTAAATCACTTAAAATTACAAGTTATACTTACATTTTTTATAACATTTACGTAAACAATAGAAAAAATTTAAATTGTTATATCAACTAAAACACATTCAAATATTTGAAAAATTATATTTTTAACCACTCTATTATTGAAAATGATATTAAAAACATCTTAGACTTCTCAATTCTGCCCCTAACATTACAGGCATTCCATTTGGTGGTCTTACTCTTAAGACGGCGGCTTATGCAGATGAGATTCTTATTTTTCCTGAGGACGCTGAGGTGGCTATTCCCTCGTTAATAAGCATTATCCAAGACTTCTCAAAAGTCTCTGGGTATATACTGAATAAAGATAAAACCGAGTTTTGAAACAGTTTCTTTTAACAAATCTTTTATATTATCCAAAATGAAAGACCTTCTTAATAACTGGTCTCCTAAATTTATTTCCTGGTGGGGAAGGTTACATTCTCTTAAAAT
Organism: Calotriton arnoldi; assembly: GCA_963921515.1. Taxonomy (NCBI): domain Eukaryota; kingdom Metazoa; phylum Chordata; class Amphibia; order Caudata; family Salamandridae; genus Calotriton; species Calotriton arnoldi. The sequence goes on along the minus strand of CAWUFW010018300.1, from coordinate 175,117 downwards.
GATGATTACACCAATAGTTAATTTCTTATCTTCAATGCTGCCTATAAGACTCTCAGCCAATTTCTTTCATGAACTTGACAAACTTACCGTTAAGTTTTTGTGGAATGACAAACAGGCAAGGATTTCATATAAAGTCCTTAGGAAACCTGTGGTTCTGGGTAGTTGTAACTTCCCTGACTGGTGTTTGTACCAAACAGCTTTTCTAGTGTTTCAGGGTGCACTTTGGTTTTCCCCAGATTCATCTTATTCTCCTCCATGGATACATATTGAACGATTTTTTTCCATCCATATAATCTTTCTTCCTTCATTTCCATGTCGAAATGTGTCCCTTCTCATTCGCATAGTATCCTCTCGGCTACAGTTTCTGCTCTTAAAGTTCTTGACAGGCGACTTGAGAGTCACTTCATTAGCTCTAGGAGGTCTTCTCTTTGGTTTAATCCAAAACTCACTTTTGATATTGATCCTCACCTCCCTAATACTTGGGCTTCTAAAGGCATTAAGACTATTCAGGACTTTTACGACATTGATGGTGATCCTCTTCCTTTTTCATCTTTTGCTACAAAATATGAACTTACTAAGCTAGACTTCTATAGCTTTTTGAAAATTAAGGTAAAACTATCAAAATTTAAATTTTCCAACCATTCATCCCTACCTTATCTCCTAGCCCTTTGGCTTCGTACGGGGCAGGTAGCTTCCCAAGCTTATACATTTTTATCGAAACCATCAGTTCCTCAGTGTTCATCCATCTTTTCCACATGGTCCAAACACTTTGACAAAGGGGTTTTTGAACACATCTCGCTGCATGATTGGTCTCTCATTGGGAATCTTTCCCTTCATAATAAAGTTGCTCTTTCCCTCTTCCAATCTAAATCTTTTGCAATGCATTTGCTTCACTGGACTCCTACTCGACTACACAAATTGAAATTAAGGGATAATAATAAATGCTGGAGCTGTGATTTGGAACCAAGTACACATCAACACATGTTCTTTGATTGTACACTTTTAGCTGATTATTGGACTTCTATACAGAATCACTTGACGAGTATTTTCAATGTTCCTATTAAATTGTCCTTCTCTATGGTCATATTGGTCCCATGGGCGTCAACGACTCCTATACCTTTAGATACGGCTGATATGTCATTATTGGACTTACTTTTATCTATTGCAGTCAAAGTGATTCTTACAGAATGGAAGTCCTTTCATCACATCTCTTTTCACACTTGGTGGGCCTGGGTGTCTTATTTTCGTAGTGATCATACATTACACTCTGAAAGTCACTCTTCTCCGGTTATTTCCAACGTAGTCTGGCAAACCTTGGACACTTTTGTCCAACATGGTGCTTTAGCTTCTGGGACATCCAATTCTGATACCTCGTCTACCGGACCTTTTTTAGGGCTGTCCCTTGTGCATAATCTTTTTATTTTGTTTACTTTTTCCTCTTACTTACTCTTGTAGGAATTGCTCCACTCGATTACCCCTGACCCCTCTTTCCCTATTCTCCTCTTTCCCCCCTCTTTTTTCTTTCCCCCCTATGTACTCCACTCGATATCTTTGGTGATACATGGTTTATCTCTTTGCGATTCATACTTAACTCTTTTCAAATGTGTTTTGGGGTTTATATGCTCCTTGTTCCTTTTTACATATGCTAAGCCTTGGCTAGCCTGTATCACTCATTACGTTTACTATTTGTACTTTTCTTGTGTTTAAACTCCAATCAAACTAAAAAAAAAACACTGATATTATTTAAAACGATATTACTTACCTCAGAAAACAATATTATTGTAAACAATATTTGTGCATCACGATATTTGTGTGTCACGATATTTAATTTCCAATATTTCTGCCTCCTTATATTTTTAACTCAATATTTTTCCAAACACTGCTAGCAGAGGGTTAAGCCCAGGTTAATTTGAGGTTGCCTGTGACTTCACACTGACAGGATTTGCAGTTGTTGCTCGAGTAAGGTTTCACCCCCTTCAACCCGCCTTCGCCCCCTTCAACCAGTAACCCAATTTCCTACATGGGTTGAGATTGGGAATTGTGTTTGTGCAACGCCATACAGTGATTTTGTGTCACACAAAAAATCCCAGATAAATAATTTGATGCCAATTCAAGTTTCTTTTAAATTCTCCTTGATTGGCACTTTTGCTTTTTCCAAATTTACTTTTGCTCTACCTGACTGTCTGGGACCATACCTGAAGAAATGGAATTTGAGCTCATCAGCCTGGAGAGCTGCACTGTGGTTGAGCTCAAGAAGTTCTGTAGGGAAAGGGGACTTCCAACCAAGAAAGGCACCAATAAGTTGGAGCTTCAGAATGCTCTGAGGGCCTGGACAGAGGCTCACCAGTTGCTGACAGCAGCAGAGGATCTGGATGAGGGAGGTGATATGGAGGAGCAGGACCTGGGTGCAGGTCCTGAGATGCATCACATAGGGGAGGGGGATGACTTGTATCCTGAATTAGAAATCCCTCCTAGAGCAGAATGCTTTGTGTCCTCATAAGGCCAGAAGGACTGGTGGGCCGGAAAGTTAAAAGGGAGTTTAGGCAGCAGATGGCCAAGCTAAAGATGGAGGAAAGGAAAGCTAAAGTGGAGAGCCTTGGCTGAGAAGAATCTTGCCATGGAGTCCCAGCAGAGGAAGGCTGAGGCTGAGAGAGCCTTGGACAAAACAAGGCACTTATGGCTCTTGAAGTGATCATGAGAGAGCTGGAACTGAAGGCAAGGCAAACAGATTCCAGCAGTAATGGTGGCAGCTTACCTGCAGTGTCTGAGGGGGACAAGAAGGTTCACATACCTACAAATCTGATGCCCAGCGATGTGGTAGGGGATGATATTGACAACTGGTTTTCTGCCTATGAGGTGGCCCTCAAGATGCACAGGGTCCCAAAAGCATTTTGGGGGACCTTACTTTAGAAACACATGCCTATAATGGGGAGGGACACCATACTTACATTGGAGGTAGGGGACCAAATGAAGTATACTCCCATGAAAAACATCCGTGTTACCACGTTTGGGCTCACTCCAGAGAAATACTGAATTAGATTCAGGGATACACAAAATATGCAGACCTAGTCTTGGGTGGCCTTTCTACTTTGCATCAGAAAGGCACTAAATGGTTGGGTATGGGACAGCAAAGTTGATGATTTTACTGGGCTGTTTAATATGATATTTAGAGCACATGCTCAATATCTGGTTTACAGAGCTGATTGATAGAAGGCTCACTGATTCCAGGGAGCTTGCAAAGGAGGTGGACCTCTGGGTCAGCACCAGAGTGTCCAAAAGGTATATGGGGGTGTCACGGGTCCCACCAAAAGAATGAGGGAGGGGAAAAACTTAAAAGTAAGGAGTTCTGTAAAGGCCCCAAAATAATTCCCAAGGGAACAGTAACCAGTCCAATCTGAGCCACAGAGGAAGGGCTTCTACAAAAAACTGACAGGGAGGTTTTCCCCCAGTGTACAAATATGGACACTCCAAGGGAGACATCAAATGCCTCAAGAGGGCAGAGCCTCCCACTGGTGGGCAGACACCAGAGTTATCCAGTATGGAGGAGGTGGTGGTCCCAGTTAGCTTGAGGCAGGGAGCAGAGGTTACCCTAGTGTCCCTGGGGATAAAGAGATGGTGCCAAACGTCCACATGCCTTCAAATACTTCCAAGTTTAGGCAGTGGATCACCAATAATTGGCAAAAGGTGGAAGCTCTGAGAGACACACTAGCCAGTATGAGTACTGTGAGGTGTCATCTGGTGTCCCCAGAGCAGGTCATCCCAAATAAATTTCAGCAGGTCATAGTCGCAGACAACTGTGAGAGGCACTACCCAGTGGCTCTGGTTCCGAGGAAAGACAAGGGGCATAGGAAACCAGCCCTTGGAACTCCAGCGGACCGGGTTGAAGGCATGCTTGAGGAGGCTGCCCTGGAGCCTACCGGGAAGGACGTTGCCCCCTGGGAGACCTGCCTGAGGTAGCTGGGTGGCAATTTGTGGGTAGGCCACCATGGAGGAAATCTGCCAAGCGTAGAAAGAATGCCCAACTCTAGAGGGCTTGAAGAGTGAAGCTGAGGCCCAGGCAGCAGGTGACACCTCTGGAGATCACCTTGTATATTGGGGGAATTACCTCCTGTATAGAGAGCCTAAGGTTCCTGGGGCAACCCGAGTGTTGGTGGTCCCCTAGTGTTACAGGGCCTTCCTAATAGGACCGGCTCATGATATACCCCTGGCAGGACATCTAGGGCAGGACAAGACCTTTGCCAGGCCTGTCCCCACTTCTGTTTGCCTCAGATGAGGACAGCATCATATACGTTCTGTAGGTCTTGCCCCACTTGCCAGGCCAGTGGGAAAGCAGGGAAAAACCTAAAGTCTTCACGGTTACCTTACCTGCCGTTGGCACCTCTTTTGAAAGGGTGGGCTTTGGCATTGTTGGGCCCCTGCACCCAAAACGTCCCTGGGTAAAAGGTTTATCCTGGTTTTGGTGGACCATGCCACTAGGTACCCAGAGGTCATCCCTCTGAGGTTGGTGACTTCACCTGCAGTGGCCAGAGCTCTGATGAGGATTTTTACCCGAGTGGTGTCTGACAGAGGCTCCAACGTTATGTCAGTGTACATGAAGTCCATGTGGATGAGTGTGGGGTAACCTATAAGTTCTCCACAAACAATTCCCTCCAGACCATTGGGCATGTTGAGAGATTCAACAAGACCTCCAAGGGCATGATAATAGGCCTACCAGAGTCCAAGAGGAAGAAGAAGTATGTCCTCTTGCCATGCCTACCCTTTGCCTACAGGTAGGTACCACAGAAGGGAGTCAGGTTTAGCCCCTTTGAGCTCATTTATGGTCACCCTGTGAGGGGACCTCTCAGTCTGGTCAAGGAGGGGTGGGAACAAGCTCCCAATAAACCCCCGCAGGACGTGGCTAGCTACATGCTAGCCCTCCAAAACTAGACCTAAACATTTTGGAAGAAGGCTTTTGAGAACTTGGAGGCCAGCAGGAGGTAATGAAGCTCTGGTACAAATATAAGGCCACTTTAGTGGAGTTTCAGCCTGGTCAGAGAGTATGGATGATGGAGCCAGTCAAGGCCAGGGCCCTTCAAGACTGCTGATCAGGGCCCTTTGAGGTGAAGGAGCAGTTTGACACACTTTGAGAGATCTGGGGCCACCATGCTCAAAGTGTCAGATGATGGAGTGGAAGAGGAGACTTCCTATCCTCCAAGGAGCATAACAGGTCAGGCCTTTCCCCTACTCAAACTCTGTAACAGCAGAAGGACTGTTACCAGTTGTTGGTTCAATTTGCCTCCCTGTTCTCCTTCACCCCAACGCTTACACACTTGTGTACCCACGACATTGATACTGGAAGAAGAATTTAAAGGACAAAATGTACAGGTTGTCAGACAAGGTGAGAGCTAGTATCAAGGAGGAAGTCTCCAATATGCTGGCATTAGGGGTGATTGAGCCCTTTAGCAGCCCCTATTCCGGTTGTGCTGGTGCCCAAGGCCGTCCCACCGGCACCACCCCAGAACTTAGGTTCTGGTGGACTACAGAGTTCTCAGTTCAGTCACCAAGACTTACGCTCACCCCAACCCTGGAACTGATGAGCTCATTGACAGGATGGGCTCTGTTAAGTTCCTCAGTAGTTTTGATCTTACATCGGGGTACTGGAAGATTGCTCTGAGTGAGGGGGGAAAGAGAGGTAAGCATTTTCAAACCAGAGAGTCACTTCCAGTTTTATGGTGATGCCCTTTGGCTTAAAGAATGCCCCTGCTGCCTTACAGATGCTGGCGAACCGGGTCCTAGCTGGGAAGGAGGCATTCTGTGCCACATACCTAGATGACATAGCTGTCTTCAGTTCTAGCAGGGAGGAACACCTGTACCACCTCCAGGAGGCGCTTCAGGCCCTGCAGCAGGCAGGCCTGACTATCAAAGCCAGTGAGGGCCTGATAGGGCTGGGAACTGTGGTATATATGGTCCACATGGTGGGCGGGGCAAGGTGCAACCCCTCCAGGCCAAGATTGAGACTATCCTGGCCTGGCAACCCCCAAAACACTGACAGAGGTGAGGGGCCTTCCTGACTCTCACCGGATACTACAGGTTTGTTAAGGGTTATGACTTATGGCACTATTGTTACCCCATAACTGAGCCGACTTCCAAGAAGCAGCCCAAAGAGGTGATCTGCCCAGAGGCCTGTCAGAAAGCCTGCTACACTCTCAAGGATGCCATGTGTACAGCACCTGTGCTCAAAGCTCCTGACTTCTCCAAGGAATTTATTGTGTGGACAGATGCTTCAAAGCATGGAATAGGCGCTGTCTTAGCACAGTTGAATGAGGAGGGCATAGACCAACCTGTAGCCTTCATCAGTAGGTGGTTACTTCCCCGGGAACAGAGGTTGGAGTGCTATTGAGAGAGACACACAATAAGACTTTCTGTACTGTGCTGTGATCTGGGCACTGAAGAAGCTGAGACCATATCTGTTTGGGACTCACTTCCAGGTTCAGACAGACCACAGGCCCCACAGATGGCTCATGCAAATGAGGGGTGAAAATCCCAAACTGTTGAGGAGGTCCATCTCCCTACTGGAAATGGACTTTGCGGCGGTTCAGACCACGCCAATGCTGTGGGCTTTCCAGGTTCTTCTGCTTTATTGATGAGAATTCCCAGGAGGTTGTGTAGCTCTACCCACTTTCTGCTAGGGGGGAACCCACGAGAGACCTTTAAGCCCTATGGTGGTCTCCCCCCTCCACCTTTTTGCGTGACTCCCCCTTTTTTGCTGACTTCATTTTTGTTGTACTTAGGACTCTATTCACTTTACCACTGCTAACCAGTGCTAAAGTGCTTGCGCTCTCTACTTTAAACATGGTAAAATTGGCATACACCCAGTTGTCACATTTAATGTACTTGTAAGTCCCTAGTAAAGTGGAACCACATGTACCCAGAGCCTGTAAATTAAATGCTACTAGTGGGCCTGTTATCGCTTTGTTCGCCCCAAGTTGGCGGGGGTATGCCCAGACATGGGTCCCTTACTCACTTTGCCACTGGATTCAAGCAAGCCTGGCTGATGACGGCTGGAATGCCAGAAACCGGTCCTAGGATGCTTGTTTCCGGTCCAGGGAAGACATGGCTTGGCAGTTCGGGCTGGACTGTTCCCATGAGGCACAGGGTCAGACTGATTTGCATATGGCCATGTCTGAACTGGGGTGGTGGAGTGAGCTAAAGAATGATGATGGATTAAACCCAGATCAGTTGACTGGGGGTGAGTGTTTGATTGGCTCAAACGTTCCGTCCATCATCCCCTTTTGTATCGCTTTGTTCGTCCTAAGTTGGCGGGGGTATGCCCAGACGTGGGTCCCTTGCTCACTTTGCCACTGGATTCAAGCAAGCCTGGCTGATGACGGCTGGAATGCCAGAAACTGGTCCTAGGATGCTTGTTTCCGGTCCAGGGAAGACATGGCTTGGCAGTTCGGGCTGGACTGTTCCCATGAGGCACAGGGTCAGACTGATTTGCATATGGCCATGTCTGAACTGGGGTGGTGGAGTGAGCTAAAGAATGATGATGGATTAAACCCAGATCAGTTGACTGGGGGTGAGTGTTTGATTGGCTCAAACGTTCCGTCCATCATCCCCTTTTGTATCGCTTTGTTCGCCCTAAGTTGGCGGGGGTATGCCCAGACGTGGGTCCCTTGCTCACTTTGCCACTGGATTCAAGCAAGCCTGGCTGATGACGGCTGGAATGCCAGAAACCGGTCCTAGGATGCTTGTTTCCGGTCCAGGGAAGACATGGCTTGGCAGTTCGGGCTGGACTGTTCCCATGAGGCACAGGGTCAGACTGATTTGCATATGGCCATGTCTGAACTGGGGTGGTGGAGTGAGCTAAAGAATGATGATGGATTAAACCCAGATCAGTTGACTGGGGGTGAGTGTTTGATTGGCTCAAACGTTCCGTCCATCATCCCCTTTTGTATCGCTTTGTTCGCCCTAAGTTGGCGGGGGTATGCCCAGACGTGGGTCCCTTGCTCACTTTGCCACTGGATTCAAGCAAGCCTGGCTGATGACGGCTGGAATGCCAGAAACCGGTCCTAGGATGCTTGTTTCCGGTCCAGGGAAGACATGGCTTGGCAGTTCGGGCTGGACTGTTCCCATGAGGCACAGGGTCAGACTGATTTGCATATGGCCATGTCTGAACTGGGGTGGTGGAGTGAGCTAAAGAATGATGATGGATTAAACCCAGATCAGTTGACTGGGGGTGAGTGTTTGATTGGCTCAAACGTTCCGTCCATCATCCCCTTTTGTATCGCTTTGTTCGCCCTAAGTTGGCGGGGGTATGCCCAGACGTGGGTCCCTTGCTCACTTTGCCACTGGATTCAAGCAAGCCTGGCTGATGACGGCTGGAATGCCAGAAACCGGTCCTAGGATGCTTGTTTCCGGTCCAGGGAAGACATGGCTTGGCAGTTCGGGCTGGACTGTTCCCATGAGGCACAGGGTCAGACTGATTTGCATATGGCCATGTCTGAACTGGGGTGGTGGAGTGAGCTAAAGAATGATGATGGATTAAACCCAGATCAGTTGACTGGGGGTGAGTGTTTGATTGGCTCAAACGTTCCGTCCATCATCCCCTTTTGTATCGCTTTGTTCGCCCTAAGTTGGCGGGGGTATGCCCAGACGTGGGTCCCTTGCTCACTTTGCCACTGGATTCAAGCAAGCCTGGCTGATGACGGCTGGAATGCCAGAAACCGGTCCTAGGATGCTTGTTTCCGGTCCAGGGAAGACATGGCTTGGCAGTTCGGGCTGGACTGTTCCCATGAGGCACAGGGTCAGACTGATTTGCATATGGCCATGTCTGAACTGGGGTGGTGGAGTGAGCTAAAGAATGATGATGGATTAAACCCAGATCAGTTGACTGGGGGTGAGTGTTTGATTGGCTCAAACGTTCCGTCCATCATCCCCTTTTGTATCGCTTTGTTCGCCCTAAGTTGGCGGGGGTATGCCCAGACATGGGTCCCTTGCTCACTTTGCCACTGGATTCAAGCAAGCCTGGCTGATGACGGCTGGAATGCCAGAAACCGGTCCTAATATGCTTGTTTCCGGTCCAGGGAAGACATGGCTTGGCAGTTCGGGCTGGACTGTTCCCATGAGGCACAGGGTCAGACTGATTTGCGTATGGCCATGTCTGAACTGAGGTGGTGGAGTGAGCTAAAGAATGATGATGGATTAAACCCAGATCAGTTGACTGGGGGTGAGTGTTTGATTGGCTCAAACGTTCCGTCCATCATCCCCTTTTGTATCGACTAGTGGGCCTGCAGCACTTATTGTGCCACCCACTTAAGTAGCCTTTTTTAACATGTCTCTGGCCTGCCACTGCTGCCTGTGTGTTCCGTTTTAAACTGCAATTTTGCTGTGGCAAAATAAACCTTTTTGCTAAGCCCAAACCTTCCTTTTTAATACATATGTCACCCCTAGGGTAGGCCCTAAATAGTCCACTTGTAGGGTGCATTATATTTAAAAAGTTGGACATGTACTTGTTGGACATGTACTTTTAACTTTTGCATGTCCTGGTAGGGAAAAACTCCTAAATTAGTTTTTCATCACTGCAAGGCCTAACTCTCGTATATGTTACCTTATTACATTTAATAAGTAATAGCTTTTGATTGGGAGTAGGTAGGAAAGTCATGTTTGGTGTAGGAGTAATTGTAATTTAAATCCCTATTTAATGGTGAAGTTGTATTTTAAATCACAGTTCTGAAAATGACACTTTTAGAAAGTTGGCATTTTCTTGTCCTAACCATTAGGCACTTAGGGCCAGATGTATCAAGATTACATTTTGCGAGTCTATAATAGCGAATTTTACCGATTCGCTATTATAGACTCGCAAAATGCAATGTATGTAGGTTTCTGCAAATATTTTGCGATTCCTACATATTCCTTAATAGCGAGTCGCAAATTGCGATTCGCTATTAAGGAATGCCTTCACATTCATTCCTATGGGCCTAGAGGCCCATAGGAATGAATGGGAATTGCATGTGCAATTTGCGAGTACCCAATAGGTACTCACAAATTGCGCATGCAATTTCAAGGGTGCAAGGGTGCGAAAAGACCACCCTGTTGCACCCCTGAAATATGCATGTGTGCACATGTGGCGCACATACATGCCCTAAGGGCATGTATGTGTGCCACATGGCACTTAAAAAAATGCAAAATTGTGCATTTTTCTGAGGATTTGCAAATTGCGATTCTCTAAATGCATTCGCAAAATAGGTAATCGCAAAAATTGCGATTCCCTATTTTGCAATTGCCTTTTAGGATGATACATCCCAAAAGGCTTTTTCCCGTTCGCAAATGGGCCGATTCTGTGAATTGGCCCGTTTGCGAACGGGAAAATGCTTGATACATCTGGCCCAAACAGCCTATTCCTGGTTCACATGACTAAGTGTAGTTGGCAGTTGACCTTTGTGTATAACAATATCAAGAGAAGTAAGAAACCTAGTTGAAACATAGATTCAGACATATCTTTGATACCATCTCAATAATGTCACAAAGAGTGCCTCTTACACAATGAAAACACTGTGGGGCCGATTCCGATCTCGGCCGGTAGGGCACCGAATCGGATTTGGCTGACCGGATCCGATTCGGAGCCCTCTTTCCCGACCGATTCGAACGTGCGTCCGGGCGAGCGAGTACGATGCGAGCGCACGGGAAATCGCCGACCGACTCGTACGCGGGTCCGAACCGCTCCGACCGACTCGCACGGACACGACTCGCACCGCGCAATGGAGACGTTCCCCGGCCGGGCAAGTACGATGCGCGCCTCGAGCAGTCCGACCGACTCGCGCCGTCTGGCTCAAAAGGGCAGTCGGAGCCGGACTTTGGGGGTCCGTGTCGGACCCTCCTGTATGCGTAGCCGCGCGAGTCGCACACAGGGGGGACCCATGGGTCCCCCCTACCTGTGCATGTACGGCGCGAGTCGCATCGACGCGTACCCGCTGTGGGGGGCGCCCTTGTTTGCCTCGCACCCATTGAGTCAATGGGAGCCCGCGTACACTTTGTACGACCGGCTCCCATTGACTTCAATGGGAGTCCAACCGAATCGAGTCCGATTGCATGCGTACGCACCGTACTCGTTCGGTCGGGCTGCTATGGTCCGATTCGGTCGGAAATCTCTCCGGGTCCGGCTCGGTCGGAGTGATTTCCGGCCTGAATCGGAATCGACCCCTATGTCGCATCTTCCCATACATTGGATACCAACAAAAACTTCAAGGGTATTCAGACAAAATATCGATATTTTTATATCGAACTACATAAATATCGAGTTGCAAATATCTTGATACAGAAATATTGTCAGCAAGAATATCGTTGACAAGAAAATCAATTTTAAGGTAAGTAATATTGAGGTTAAAAATACAGAAAGTGTTAATATCGATTACAAAAATATATATGTTGTTAATATCAATGTCAAAGTTATCGTTAATATTATCGATTTTAAATTATTTTTGTGTATTTTAGTATGTATGTTAATTGTATATGTTATACATTGTTTGTATAAATATTGTTAATGTTTTTTAATATAGTTAGTATATGGGGAAGCAAATAAATTATAATTCATAAATAATTTATTTTTAATTAACAATAATTATTTAATTGATCATTATTTATGTTAATTGCATAATTAATATTTTTTTAAGTTAAGTTTTACATGCAGGTTCTGGGTTTTGTAGGGGTAAAACGTGGGAAGTAAATTAATTTTAAATAATTAAAAATTATGTATTATTACAATTAATTATTTAATTGATAATTGTGTAAATTGTGTAATAAATAGATTTTTTAAAATGATTTGGGTGTGTTGAGGTTTTCGAATGGGTAAAGGGTGGGTAGGAAATTAATTATTATAATTACTGTTAATTTATAATAGCTAATTGATAATTAATTATGCACATTGTGTAATTATGATACTGTTTAAGTTGTATATTAGGTGCAACTTGTATTTGTTGGGGTAAAGTGTGGGCAGTTAATTAAATACAATTAGTTTATTATTAGTTAATTATAATTATTATTAATTGTTTCCTGAAAATTACTTATGTAAATTATGTAATTACATTTTTTAAATTTATATATTAGGTGTGGGTTTTTAGTTTTGTACGGATAAAGGTTGAGAAGGTAATTAAATATAATTGTTGTAGTATTCGTTAATTATTATTATTATAATTGAAAATTAATAATGTAAATTGTGTCAATATTGTAATTTAAAGAACAAAATTTAGATGTGTATTGTGTAGTTTGTGGAGGTATAGGGTAGAAGGTTATTTAAGTAACACCACATTTAAAAATAGTTACCTTTTTTATTTATGTTATTTATTATTGTATGTGTTAATTGTTTTCTGCTTTTTTATTGTAAATCATATTGTATTTATTTGTTGATGTTATATAGTTTGGTATTTTAATTATACTAATATTTGTATTAATTTATGATAAGTATTGAAGATTATAAAAAATATGTGATTTGTTTATTTTGAAAAAATATATGTAGATTTTTTTAATGTAAATATTTATATTTTTTGTTATTTAGAATAGTTTTGCAAATATTTTATTTTCTTGAAGTCAATTAGTCTGTTTCTAATGTTGCATAGAGTGCAGTGGGAGTAGTACATTTAACCCTTTGCAATCCAACACTTTCCCTAGTTTTGCACTGACTGGAGTGGGAATGATAAATTTGACCCCTCTGCAATCCAACATTTTCTCTACTGTTGCATGGACTAGAGTGTGAATAGTACATTTTACCCCTCTGCAATCCAGCACTTTCCCTACTGTTGCACTGACTGGAGTGGGAATAGTACATTTTACCCCTCCACAGTCCAACACTTTCCCTACTGTTGTACTGACTGGAGTGGGAATAGTACATTTTACCCCTACTGAGTCCAGCGCTTTCCCCACTGTTGCAGAAATTACAGTGGAAATAGTATATGTATTATTTGTATGATTTTATAGTTTAGTTTATATTACTTACATTTATATTATGTTTTTGTGTATTTAAAACTATGTAAATTTAATTAATAATTTTTAAATGCAATGAATCTTTAGCAAATTGTAATGTTTCATGTTGTTAAATTTTTTTCTTTGTAATTAATTTGGTATTTTTTATAAATTTTGTATGTTATTGAGTATATGTATGTATGTATGTATATATATATATATATATATATACCAAACAACGACTCTCCTTCCAGAGGTCACAGGCCCGTAGAGGGGTGGCGCGATGCCGGCGGAGAAAACCGGTAACTCAATATTCATCAACAGCGGGGTTGCCAATCACGCTCTCGGGTTAACGCACAAAACCAAGCAGAACTCCAGAGTTAGAAATGGGGGTTTATTATTGTCATAAACCCTCCGTGACGCGTTTCGACTCCGTAGAGTCTTGATCACACAGTGAGGCAACCAAAAGGCAGTTGTTTTCATACACTTCCTGTAGCTACTAGACACAGAAAACGGACATTTTTTCACACGTGATATTGTACATCAAATTACATGGTCGCCATTTGTAAATGGTAAAACAAATTACGGCTTGTTGCAAAATTTCTTGAACAGAACACAAAGTGTGTAGGACCATGTTTCACCTCAAGCACACTAGCTTATGTATGTGTGTATACTGTGTGTGTTGTCAGTCCCATTAGTTTATACTGAGGCATGCTGGTCTATGTAGTTCAGTCGGTAATACAGGTTATCTAGTGGCTTGTGCAGTCCTGGCTGAATTTAAATCTAAGTTGAAGTAACGTAATGAGCGCATTGTGCGTGTTGATGCCGCTCGTAATAGTCATCCCCAATGTAATGGGAACAGTGCGAACAAAACTGGATAGTTTTGGTAATAATACCTCCCAGATATCACTGCTTATGATAATCCCTGATTAGTGGGGTTAGACTACAATGCTACTAGGCTCTTAAAGTGCGGTTCGACTGAACTGCACAGCCCGTGCGATACAAGCGTCTCTGTGTTATGCTGTTTGTAACTAATTCAGAAGACGCTATCATATCTGTGTATCTATTAAAAGAAACGAGAAGTGTGATCTAGCAACTGCGGCTGCTTGCCTGTGGTGTTATATTATTGTGCCCCTCTACCATCGCTATGTATCTATAACCTAAACTGTGGTGACATACCAAGTGCAGTGAAATACAATTGAATAATATTAACAAAGCACAAAATTAACAATACAAAGAAAATTCTTATCTGTGGACATGGTTGCTGCAGAATGATGTCTCGAAGAAAAGGTTAGGGATCCCTCTGTCACAGGCACGAGACATGGTCCCTTCCTTTCCTCCTGTAAAAGATTAAAAGCGAAAGAAAAGAGTCATACACAGTCATAATAATACTGAAAATCACAATTCACTGTAAGGCATACTACTTGTGCAGATATGAAAGTAATCAATTCCTAACTTTTCTATGTTATTACTTGTCCTGGGCACTATTACTATCTAGTACTCTTGTAAGTGTATGGCCAATTCTTCATCCAGGTTATGTCCCTTAGGGTAACGTGTGGCCATCCCTATGATGTGCCTAGATTCTCGTTGTCTGAGCTTGAGAGTGCGATTGCCCCCTCTCTTGTTACCTAGTACCTGTTCTATTGCATAGTAAGATAATTTGGCACTGTCTGAGAAGTGATGTGACTCAAAATGTCGAGCAATTGGGTACTGTTTATCTTTGTTAGTGATGGCCCTCATATGCTCTAGAATCCTTTTTTTTGCCATATGTGTAGTGCTGCCTACATATCTCAACCCACAGGGACATTCCAGTACGTAGACCACGAAAGTGGTACTACATGTCAAGAATTGCTTTATACTCCTCATGCTGTTAGTACTTGTGTTCCAGAACTCCTTTTAAGCGACTATTACTGCACGCTTTACAATGACCGCATGGAAAAAGCCCTGCAGGTTGATGCCCCTTGTCGTTGTAGTATCTTCAAGATCACTGTGTACTAGGAGATCCCTGAGATTACGGTTTCTCCTGTACGTAATCATAGGTCTAGTAGGTATGGTACTGCCTATCACCGGGTCACCTTTAAGGATGTCCCATTTTTGTACGATGGTTTTGCGTATGTGATTGGCATCCCCATTGAATGTGAGGATAATACGTGTATCTGTGTTCTCAGTGTTATCTTCAGTAGTCTTGGAGGTGTCTCCGAGTATGATATCCCTATCTACACTCTCCATTCTTGCTGTTGCCCTCTTGATGACCCAGGATGGGTAGCCCCTTTCTTGAAATCTTTTCATCATAATGGTTTGTTCTTTCTGATAACTTGCTTCAGAGCTACAGTTCCTTTTAGCTCTGAGCAATTCCCCATAGGGATGCTCCATTTAAGGGGATCTGGATGGCTGCTCATGGCATGTAATAAGGTATTCCCTGCCGTGCACTTCCTAAAAGACTGGTTTGTATCTCGTTGGATTTCACCTGCACTTTGATGTCTAGGTACTCTACCTCTTTCCTACTGATGGTACTAGTGAGCTTGAGGTTCCTGTTGTTGTGATTCAGTTTATCAACAAACCTCCTCGCCTCCTGTTCATTGCCCTGCCAGATTACAAACAAGTCGTCTATGTATCTAAGCGATATGACGACTTTATTGAGCTCGACATCAAGATTACTGTCTAGTCTGATGTCCTCCTCCCATGCTCCCATAAACAGATTCGCAAAACTGGGCGCGAAACAGGTCCCCATCGCGGTTCCGTAGATCTGTTTATAGATCTTATCATTAAACATGAAAAAATTATTAGTCAAGCAAAATCTCATCATATCCACTAGCATTTGAGTATGTCCCCAATATCTGATATGTCTGCGTTTGAGGAATCTGGCGCAGGCTTCAATACCCTGCTCATGGTCAATCACCGTGTACAAAGAATTGACATCCATGGTCATCAATAGGTAATCAGCCTGCCATGTGAGATTTTTGATTTTACTAAGGAAATCTTTAGTGTCCCTTAGGTACGAGGGCAGTGTGCTAACAAATTCCCTTAAAAATGATCAACATAACGTGATATATTTTCAGTAACACTGCCTCTTGACGACACAATGGGTCTACCCGGTGGGTTCTCTCTGTTTTTATGAATTTTAGGCAGAAGATACAACACCGGAAGTACAGGGTACTCCCTTTTGAGAAAACAAAATTCTTCCCATTCGAGGAGTCCCCTGTCCTTCCAGTTAACCAGATTCTCCCAGATACAGGTAATGCTGTTATTATACTCTGTCCTGGTAGTGGTAGTATATGTACTCGTGTCATTTAATTGCCGCAAGGCTTCATTTATGTACATATCTTGGGTGAGAATCACTATGTTCCCCCCTTTGTCTGCAGGCCTAATGACAATACTATTGTCCACTGCCAGTTCTTGCATGGCCTTCTTCTGTTCAAATGTGAGGTTATGCTTGAATTTCTTCATTTTCTTGGGCCAATTCTTTTGTCTATAGCTGAGTAGATCTCTACCAACTAGGTCTTGAAAGGTATCTATATTGTCGTGGTTCATAGGCGGAACAGTGGAGTCTGCTGGATGCGTAACCCCTCCGTCGTAATTACAGAGTTCCCCTTGCCGTAAAGATAATTTTCCTTGTATTGCCGAAGAAGGGGAGTTTGTAAACCTGAGTGATCTGATACTGATCACGCTGTCCGCGTGTTCTCGTGCAATACTGCACCGCCAGTCTAGATGGACAGTAAATCGGTATGGTCTAACTAGTCACCCCAATTACTCAATACACGTGGCACTACACGAACTGCAAGAAGATCCAGAAGGGACACGCACGAATGTAGAGATCCACAATATCTTAGATGAATTAGAAATTGGTCATGATAAAGCGGCGTGTACCAATTTCAAACCTAAATCTACATTTCTACCGCCTATGAACCACGACAATATAGATACCTTTCAAGACCTAGTTGGTAGAGATCTACTCAGCTATAGACAAAAGAATTGGCCCAAGAAAATGAAGAAATTCAAGCATAACCTCACATTTGAACAGAAGAAGGCCATGCAAGAACTGGCAGTGGACAATAGTATTGTCATTAGGCCTGCAGACAAAGGGGGAACATAGTGATTCTCACCCAAGATATGTACATAAATGAAGCCTTGCGGCAATTAAATGACACGAGTACATATACTACCACTACCAGGACAGAGTATAATAACAGCATTACCTGTATCTGGGAGAATCTGGTTAACTGGAAGGACAGGGACTCCTCGAATGGGAAGAATTTTGTTTTCTCAAAAGGGAGTACCCTGTACTTCCGGTGTTGTATCTTCTGCCTAAAATTCATAAAAACAGAGAGAACCCACCGGGTAGACCCATTGTGTCGTCAAGAGGCAGTGTTACTGAAAATATATCACGTTATGTTGATCATTTTTTAAGGGAATTTGTTAGCACACTGCCCTCGTACCTAAGGGACACTAAAGATTTCCTTAGTAAAATCAAAAATCTCACATGGCAGGCTGATTACCTATTGATGACCATGGATGTCAATTCTTTGTACACGGTGATTGACCATGAGCAGGGTATTGAAGCCTGCGCCAGATTCCTCAAACGCAGACATATCAGATATTGGGGACATACTCAAATGCTAGTGGATATGATGAGATTTTGCTTGACTAATAATTTTTTCATGTTTAATGATAAGATCTATAAACAGATCCACGGAACCGCGATGGGGACCTGTTTCGCGCCCAGTTTTGCGAATCTGTTTATGGGAGCATGGGAGGAGGACATCAGACTAGACAGTAATCTTGATGTCGAGCTCAGTAAAGTCGTCATATGGCTTAGATACATAGACGACTTGTTCGTAATCTGGCAGGGCAATGAACAGGAGGCGAGGAGGTTTGTTGATAAACTGAATCACAACAACAGGAACCTCAAGCTCACTAGTACCATCAGTAGGAAAGAGGTAGAGTACCTAGACATCAAAGCGCAGGTGAAATCCAACGAGATACAAACCAGTCTTTTTAGGAAGTGCACGGCAGGGAATACCTTATTACATGCCATGAGCAGCCATCCAGATCCCCTTAAATGGAGCATCCCCTATGGGGAATTGCTCAGAGCTAAAAGGAACTGTAGCTCTGAAGCAAGTTATCAGAAAGAACAAACCATTATGATGAAAAGATTTCAAGAAAGGGGCTACCCATCCTGGGTCATCAAGAGGGCAACAGCAAGAATGGAGAGTGTAGATAGGGATATCATACTCGGAGACACCTCCAAGACTACTGAAGATAACACTGAGAACACAGATACACGTATTATCCTCACATTCAATGGGGATGCCAATCACATACGCAAAACCATCGTACAAAAATGGGACATCCTTAAAGGTGACCCGGTGATAGGCAGTACCATACCTACTAGACCTATGATTACGTACAGGAGAAACCGTAATCTCAGGGATCTCCTAGTACACAGTGATCTTGAAGATACTACAACGACAAGGGGCATCAACCTGCAGGGCTTTTTTCCATGCGGTCATTGTAAAGCGTGCAGTAATAGTCGCTTTAAAAAGGAGTTCTGGAACACAAGTACTAACAGCATGAGGAGTATAAAGCAATTCTTGACATGTAGTACCACTTTCGTGGTCTACGTACTGGAATGTCCCTGTGGGTTGAGATATGTAGGCAGCACTACACATATGGCAAAAAAAAGGATTCTAGAGCATATGAGGGCCATCACTAACAAAGATAAACAGTACCCAATTGCTCGACATTTTGAGTCACATCACTTCTCAGACAGTGCCAAATTATCTTACTATGCAATAGAACAGGTACTAGGTAACAAGAGAGGGGGCAATCGCACTCTCAAGCTCAGACAACGAGAATCTAGGCACATCATAGGGATGGCCACACGTTACCCTAAGGGACATAACCTGGATGAAGAATTGGCCATACACTTACAAGAGTACTAGATAGTAATAGTGCCCAGGACAAGTAATAACATAGAAAAGTTAGGAATTGATTACTTTCATATCTGCACAAGTAGTATGCCTTACAGTGAATTGTGATTTTCAGTATTATTATGACTGTGTATGACTCTTTTCTTTCGCTTTTAATCTTTTACAGGAGGAAAGGAAGGGACCATGTCTCGTGCCTGTGACAGAGGGATCCCTAACCTTTTCTTCGAGACATCATTCTGCAGCAACCATGTCCACAGATAAGAATTTTCTTTGTATTGTTAATTTTGTGCTTTGTTAATATTATTCAATTGTATTTCACTGCACTTGGTATGTCACCACAGTTTAGGTTATAGATACATAGCGATGGTAGAGGGGCACAATAATATAACACCACAGGCAAGCAGCCGCAGTTGCTAGATCACACTTCTCGTTTCTTTTAATAGATACACAGATATGATAGCGTCTTCTGAATTAGTTACAAACAGCATAACACAGAGACGCTTGTATCGCACGGGCTGTGCAGTTCAGTCGAACCGCACTTTAAGAGCCTATTAGCATTGTAGTCTAACCCCACTAATCAGGGGATTATCATAAGCAGTGATATCTGGGAGGTATTATTACCAAAACTATCCAGTTTTGTTCGCACTGTTCCCATTACATTGGGGATGACTATTACGAGCGGCATCAACACGCACAATGCGCTCATTACGTTACTTCAACTTAGATTTAAATTCAGCCAGGACTGCACAAGCCACTAGATAACCTGTATTACCGACTGAACTACATAGACCAGCATGCCTCAGTATAAACTAATGGGACTGACAACACACACAGTATACACACATACATAAGCTAGTGTGCTTGAGGTGAAACATGGTCCTACACACTTTGTGTTCTGCTCAAGAAATTTTGCAACAAGCCGTAATTTGTTTTACCATTTACAAATGGCGACCATGTAATTTGATGTACAATATCACGTGTGAAAAAATGTCCGTTTTCTGTGTCTAGTAGCTACAGGAAGCGTATGAAAACAACTGCCTTTTGGTTGCCTCACTGTGTGATCAAGACTCTACGGAGTCGAAACGCGTCACGGAGGGTTTATGACAATAATAAACCCCCATTTCTAACTCTGGAGTTCTGCTTGGTTTTGTGCGTTAACCCGAGAGCGTGATTGGCAACCCCGCTGTTGATGAATATATATATATGTATATATATATATATATTTTTGCTATATTATTACATTAAAAAAATATCAAATTATATTATGAACTGAAAACATTGCTTTAATAATATTTTTAATTATATATATGTAATTAAAAATATTTATATATTAATATATATGTGTTATTTTTGTGAATAAGTATAATAGTTATATTTAATTTAAAAATAATTAAGTATATTTAATTTGTATTATATTACTGTTACTTTTTAATATATGTATTGTTTAATATTTATATTTATATATATTTTTTGAAAACAATATTTTGTACAACAATATTAGTGACAGCGATATTTTTAATTAATTATAAGTATAGGATGACGATATTTTTGACATCGAAATTTCTGTCACAATATTTTTGTAGGACGATATTTTAAGCTTCGATATTTTGATTGTAAACCAACTTCAAGCCATCCTCAAACTCATAGGCCATTATTGCGAGAGCCCGTAGTGGTGGTCCGCCCACTGCATTAGGACTGTGGTGGCTGGACTGCCATGTGACCGCTGCTGCCGCCAGGGATCCACAATTCCTGGCGGTGGCGCAGCGGTCTGAGGCCCCTAATATGCTGGCGTGCCGCTGTGGCTCCGTCAAGCATATTAGGAGTTTCCTCACCGCCACACTTTTCATGGCAGTGTGACTGCCATGAAAAGTGTAGCGGTGAGGAAACAAAGGGGGCCCTACAGGGCCCCCTGTTGCCTCTGCGCCATGTGGTGCATGCAGGGAGGCACATATTGTGCCCCCTGTGTACATGCACCCCGAGTTCCTGCAGGTCATCGACTTGACAGTCCATGCCCTGCAGGAACTGCCTTTGACGCTCCCATTAAGGCGCAACAGTGGGACCGTCAAAGAACCGCCTGCCAAAGTAAAAATAAGTCATACTCTGGCGGGCGATCTTTAATGGCTTTGGTGGTCCGGAGTGGGGCGGCAGCGTAGCGGCCCGCTCCGAGTCTGCCAAAGTCATAATAAGGCCCATAATCTCCAAGCTTGACCATACCAACAGCTTATATCTTAGGGGCCTATTACGATGGCGGTCAGAAAACCTCCCCGACCGCCATCGTAATAGCCCCATGGTAGCGGAAAACAACCTCCCGCAGGTACCGCGGCAAAGCCGCCGGCCAGATTAGGATGTCCCGCCCCAAAAAAACGACCGCGGCGGTGAGAGCCACCGAAAAACCGCCCGTAGCGGGCGGAGAAGGCGAAAACCCGTCCGTGGAGGTCGGATTCCCGGAGGAAACAAATTAAACAGCCGCCACGACAGCGGAGATACCGCACGGAACATTAGGATATCCCCGATGTGAGCGCGGTACGTTCCGCTGAATCCGACCGCCGAAAACGCCAACAGTGATGAATGGGAGAGCCGCCGGAAGAACTGCAGCAGAGCCACCGCTGCGGACGCTCCGTGACAAATATGGCGGTCGACAGAAAAAACACACAACAAGGCCACAAAGTGCACACAGCAAACTAGCCATGCACCCAAAAATCCATAACACACCCCAATGACACAACCACATGGCAACTAAAAAAATACAAATCCCAGGACAACCCACACAACACACCTGACAGCAATACCCCATTTGGACACACCCACATAGCTGAGCATAAAACCAGCCCCTTCCCTGACCACAATCCTTTGCAAAAACTCCACAACTGAAGGGCCCAACACCAGAACACAAAGGAGAGGCAATTCTGCACACCATCACTACTCACACCACACACAGCACCACCACCACATCCACACCTGCACCTCTAATCCCTGTGCTCATCACACACCATACACATCACCCCCACCACTCACACACCTGCACCCCAAACCCCTTAGCACATCACACACCATGGCACCACAGAAAATGCCAAAATTCACAGACAGTGAGTTGACAGTCATGGTAGATGAGATAGTCAGAGTTGAACCACAACTGTTTGGTAACCTGGTCCAACAGACACCATTAGCCAGAAGAAATCAAATGTGGGCAAGGATAGTTGATAAGGTCAATGCAGTAGGGACCATCCCACGCAACAGACAGGAAATCATGAGGCGGTGGCATGACCTGAAGAGTGTTGTCAAAAAGAAGAGGAGCAAGAACCATGAGCTGGCTCAGAGGACTGGCGGTGGCCCTCCCATTCCACTAAGAACATTCACTGCATGGGAGGAGAAGGTGCTTGCCATACTGCATCCAGAGAGTCTCACAGGAATACCCGGTAGAGTGGAGGCTGGTAAGTACAAACAAATGTAGAGCATTATACAGCAATGTACTGTCAAGCACAACTACAAAGCTACATCTCAGAGGCACAAGTAGATCCATATGCACCACAATATCCAACACATGTCCCACAGATGTAATATCCACTACATCTGAATCACCCCAAAAGGTAGCTAACATTTACAGGGTTGTATGTGCCCAGGCAAATAGCACTACAACTCCCACCAGGCCCCCTGTCCCACCCCTGAGCAGGATGGAGCACTCCACACCCAGAAGCATTGGGAAGCCATTGTCTCACTACAAACAAACTAACAGCTAGGTAGCCATCTTCCCTGGGAGGGCTGTGTGGGGGTGGGAGGCCTGCACAACAACTCCCACCATGCCCCCTGTCCCACCCCTGAGCAGGATGGAGCACCCCCCCACCCAGAAGCATGTGGCAGCCATTGTATCACAACAACAAAACTAACAGGTAGGTAGTAGCCATCTTAAAAGGAAGGGCTGTCTGGGGGTGGGAGGCCTGCAGTACACTCCCACCATGCCCCCTGTCCCACCCCTGAGCAGGATGGAGCACTCCATACCCAGAAGCATTGGGAAGCCATTGTCTCACTACAAACAAACTAACAGCTAGGTAGCCATCTTAAAAGGGAGGGCTGTTTGGGGGTGGGAGGCCTGCAGTACTACTCCCACCATGCCCCCTGTCCCACCCCTGAGCAGGATGGAGCACTCCACACCCAGAAGCATTGGGAAGCCATTGTCTCACTACAAACAAACTAACAGCTAGGTAGCCATCTTAAAAGGGAGGGCTGTTTGGGGGTGAGAGGCCTGCAGTACTACTCCCACCATGCCCCCTGTCCCACCCCTGAGCAGGATGGAGCACTCTACACCCAGAAGCATTGGCAAGCCATTGTCTCACTACAAACAAACTAACAGCTAGGTAGCCATCTTAAAATGGAGGGCTGTTTGGGGGTGGGAGGCCTGCAGTACTACTCCCACCATGCCCCCTGTCCCACCCCTGAGCAGGATGGAGCACTCCACACCCAGAAGCATTGGCAAGCCATTGTCTCACTACAAACAAACTAACAGCTAGGTAGCCATCTTAAAAGGGAGGGCTGTTTGGGGGTGGGAGGCCTGCAGTACTACTCCCACCATGCCCCCTGTCCCACTCCTGAGCAGGATGGAGCACTCCACACCCAGAAGCATTGGCAAGCCATTATCTCACTACAAACAAACTAACAGCTAGGTAGCCATCTTCCCTGGGAGGGCTGTTTGGGGGTGGGAGGCATGCACAACAACTCACACCATGCCCCATGTCCCACCCCTGAGCAGGATGGAGCACTCCCTCCCACCCAGATGCAAGTGTCAGTCATTGCACTGTCCACTTCAAACTAACAGGTAGGTAGACATCTCATGCCCTCTTGTCCCATCCCTGAACAGGATGGAAGCCTCCACCACACACACACAAAGACGTGACAGAAATCCAACCCAAATGTGTAAACAGAACAGGTAAGTAGCCAGTACCTGCACCCAGCCATTCCTCCCAAAAAGCATGGTGCCATATGACAACACCACCGATCCAATTGCCACTCACAGTGTCCAGACAGCCAAGCAAATGTAACGGCCACAGCAACAAAAGTGTGACACACCAATTCACATGTAGAAGAAAGTCTGTGCACAATCATGCACAGCACTGACTGACATGTGGAAGTGCCATGTGGCCAGAGCTGCAAGGACCATATGTAAACAAAGAAAGCATGGTTGGTGGTACAAATTCAGATTTGCACATGACATGACAAAGTTATGCATGAGATGTCAATGGCCAGTTCATGCTCAGATGTAACGTCTGCCAGGGCAGAGTAATCAACAAAGAGGCGTCACAGAAAATCTTTGTTGCGCTTGTCCCTAGATGGCAATATGTCCCTGTAATCGCAAAACATGCATGTGGCGCATGGTATGTCTTGACACCTCACACCATGGACAAGTAATGCATGTACCTCAACATCATCTCAGGAGGCACAGTAGTGCGCATACAAACAATGTGTTGATCAGTCAACTGTGTGGTGTACAAACTGAATAATACACAGCTAACACAAAGCTTGCGTGGTGCACTACAATGACCATTTCCCATCTGTCCCACAGGTGACCAAGAACTGACTGCAGAGGACAACACCAGCAACCTGCAGAGCCAGTCACCCCCCCCTCCCCCCGGAACATGGACTCTCGGATGTTGACTCCCGGGATTCAGAGGACGAGGAGCTCGTAGCCGGACCATCAGGTGTGCCAGGGCGCAACCGGTCCCAGGAACCCATTGTCCCCCCCCCACATCTGCAGCAACACCAACAGCTATGCAGACCCCTGCTGTTATGGCCTGTGCATCCTACACCACCACCACCACCACCACCAGTGCTGCCTGCAACACTCTTCCTGTCCCAGAGGATGACCACCCCACACCAACAACTGAGGAGGGCAGGGAGAGGATGCGGGTGCCTACAGTGGTGAGGCAACAGGTCCGTGGCAGCAGGGCAGGTGGGAGTGGCAGGGGCACTCAGAGACAACCGGAGCCTGGGACCGAAGCCCTGGACAGCATCAACAGAGTCCTTGGGGCATATGAACGGGCCCAGGGACGAACGGCCCGGGCAGAAGAAGATTCCCGCGAGCTCCTCCTGCTGAGGAGGTCCATGGACACCCGCATGGGACAAATTGTGGGCCTCTTGGGCCAGATAGTGGCGGCACTAAGGGACAGGCCAGCGCCACAAACAACACCTCCACCTCCCCCTCCTGTGCCACAGGATGACAGTTCAACATCCTCCCCTGTGGCCACAGAGAGGGGTGAGTCCTCAGACCCCACTGGCCCTACAGCAGAGTCCCCCCCTGCCAAGCGACGAAGGGGCCGGCCCAAGAAATCCCTGGGAGTATCCCGTGGCAAAGCACCTGCCAAACGTCCATCACGGAGCCAGCCATGATGGCAACACTCCTCACCACTGCATTGACTTTCTGGACTGTCCTTCCCCACACTGCCTTGTGAATGTCATCTGTCTGTTGGACTGGGTCACCACACCAATGTGATGACAACTCGATACTCTCATTTACCATAACTGTAAACTCACTGCTTCACTAATCACCTCAATGTAAATGTTCACCCCACTCACATGTCACCATTGTAAATAAATACTCCTTACACACATGTCGTTGTCACTGCTCCGTCTTTATTCCAGGATGTGCAATCTTCACCATGATTACAATGTACCAGGAGCATGGAATGTATGTAGGCAAGGAGAGGCTGAAGGGACCTAGGAAAACACAACATAACAAGATTCACTAGTCTGGGTGTGGCATCACAGACATCATACAACACTTACCATCAAGCAAATACAACATGCACACATCACAATGAGCAACAAGTGCCAACATACACATCCTGTAGATGTTCCATACCACCCTGTCCTATAAACATTGTCAGCCACCACTGAGTCAACAACCGGCTGCAGTCACAAAGCTCACATACACCTTCACAACAACAGCAACATCAACAGACAATGGGTCCGTTGTACATTGTCACTCACCTTCAAGTGAAGTAGCGGGTGATGAGCTGTTGACGCAGGTCAACACCTTCCTCCTCTCCACTGTCCTCATCACTGGACACAGGTTGGTTTGGAGGTGGAGGCCTTGGCTGCTCATCATCATCCAGGATCAGGGGGATCTCCTTGCGAATGGCTAGGTTGTGGAGCATGCAGCATGCCACAGCAATCTGACACACCTTCCTGGGCGAGTACATGAGTGCACCTCCCGTCTTGTCAAGGCAGCAAAATCATGACTTGAGGATACCAAAAGTCCACTCCACCACACGACGTGTCCTCCCATGGGCATCATTGTAGCGTACATCAGCTGGTGTCCTGGGATTACGCAGTGGGCTCAGCAACCACGGACGGTTGGGATATGCAGAGTCACCTAGGTGTGAGAGACACAGATAAACCTTGTAATTATTCTGTGGCAGAGGACAGCATGTCACACACACACCATGCCACTGGACTCTTCGTACTCATCCACAATCCATGCACGCTCAGGAAGCAGATTAGCCATGAGCTGGGGTACAATGCTGTTCCGCATGATGTAGGAGTCATGGGCTGAGCCTGGATATCTGGCACACACGTGCGTGATGATCATGTCTGCCTGGCACACCACTTGCACATTTACGGAGTGGAAATGTTTGCGATTCCTATAAATGTGCTCCCGTGCCTGTGGTGGAACAAGCCCAACATGGGTGCAATCAATGGCCCCAACAACATGGGGGATGTGTCCAAGGGCATAAAAGTCTCCCTTTACGCCCGCCAATTCCGGCACCCTGGGGAAATGGATGTACCTGTCCTTGTAATTTATCATGGCGGCCAGGGCATCACGCAGCACCATGCTGAACATGGGTTGCGACATCCCACCTGCACTGGACACCGTATGCTGGAATGACCCAGAGGCAAAAAAATGCAGAGCCGCCATCACCTTGGATGTTGGGGTGAAAGCTGTTGGATATGTCCTGCGAGGCTGCAGGTGGGGCTCCAACATAGCACAGAGGTTTTGTAGGGTGGCTCTGTCCAGACGGAACTTCTGGATGACCTCCTCATCCTCCATGTCTTCCAGCACGGTGTAGGGACGATGCAGATTTGGTCTCCTCCTAGTTGAGATGAAAGTGGACACATGTCAATGCAATACAACATGAGATGTGTACAACATCTTACGTTTTGACTGACACAACGCCAACAATGACTGTCATCACAATTGAGTCACAGAGCAGCCTACATGTAGGGACACCTTCAGCTACACTACTCGTACACTTGTCCCCTCTCATACAGCAAGTACCTCAGAAACAACATATGACTATGCAAATGCACATAGGGATATGGCCACATCTAGCAGGAGCAGGCCTGAGAGTATTTCATACAGCATATGTGTAAAACTGCGATACCAAAGGGGATGATGGACGGAGCGCTTGAGCTAATCAAACACTCACCCCCAGTCAACTGACCTGGGTTTAATCCATCATCATTCTTTAGCTCACTCCACCACCCCAGTTCAGACATGGCCATATGCAAATCAGTCTGACCCTGTGCCTCATGGGAACAGTCCAGCCCGAACTGCCAAGCCATGTCTTCCCTGGACCGGAAACAAGCATCCTGGGACCGGTTTCTGGCTATTCAGCCGTCATCAGCCAGGCTAGCTTTAATCCAGTGGCAAAGTGAGCAAGGGACCCACGTCTGGGCATACCCTGCCAACTTAGGGCGAACAAAGCGATACCAAAGGGGATGATGGACGGAGCACTTGAGCAAATCAAACACTCACCCCCAGTCAACTGATCTGGGTTTAATCCATCATCATTCTTTAGCTCACTCCACCACCCCAGTTCAGACATGGCCATATGCAAATCAGTCTGACCCTGTGCCTCATGGGAACAGTCCAACCCGAACTGCCAAGCCATGTCTTCCCTG
Source organism: Calotriton arnoldi (assembly GCA_963921515.1). Classification (NCBI taxonomy): domain Eukaryota; kingdom Metazoa; phylum Chordata; class Amphibia; order Caudata; family Salamandridae; genus Calotriton; species Calotriton arnoldi. The sequence goes on along the minus strand of CAWUFW010018300.1, from coordinate 147,359 downwards.
GACCGGAAACAAGCATCCTGGGACCGGTTTCTGGCTATTCAGCCGTCATCAGCCAGGCTAGCTTGAATCCAGTGGCAAAGTGAGCAAGGGACCCACGTCTGGGCATACCCTGCCAACTTAGGGCGAACAAAGCGATACCAAAGGGGATGATGGACGGAGCGCTTGAGCTAATCAAACACTCACCCCCAGTCAACTGATCTGGGTTTAATCCATCATCATTCTTTAGCTCACTCCACCACCCCAGTTCAGACATGGCCATATGCAAATCAGTCTGACCCTGTGCCTCATGGGAACAGTCCAGCCCGAACTGCCAAGCCATGTCTTCCCTGGACCGGAAACAAGCATCCTGGGACCGGTTTCTGGCTATTCAGCCGTCATCAACCAGGCTAGCTTGAATCCAGTGGCAAAGTGAGCAAGGGACCCACGTCTGGGCATACCCTGCCAACTTAGGGCGAACAAAGCAATACCAAAGGGGATGATGGACGGAGCGCTTGAACTAATCAAACACTCACCCCCAGTCAACTGATCTGGGTTTAATCCATCATCATTCTTTAGCTCACTCCACCACCCCAGTTCAGACATGGCCATATGCAAATCTGTCTGACCCTGTGCCTCATGGGAACAGTCCAGCCCGAACTGCCAAGCCATGTCTTCCCTGGACCGGAAACAAGCATCCTGGGACCGGTTTCTGGCTATTCAGCCGTCATCAGCCAGGCTAGCTTGAATCCAGTGGCAAAGTGAGCAAGGGACCCACGTCTGTGCATAGGGTCAGACTGATTTGCATATGGCTATGTCTGAACTGGGGTGGCGGAGTGAGCTAAAGAATGATGATGGATTAAACCCAGATCAGTTGACTGGGGGTGAGTGCTTGCAATGTTCAACACTCCGTCCATCATCCCCTTTGGTTTTGCTATGTGTAAAACTGCAACACTACTGTCCCATACCTAGCTGCTGTACCTGACCCACCTTCAGGCGTAAGTTGAACATGGCACACATCAACAACACAATGACCACAGACCGAGCGTAAACAAAAAGTGTGTGCATGAACCAAGAAAACAAGACAGTCAAATCTGCACATTCTTCATTAAGACATACATCACTGTGATGTTCACAGCACTTGCACACATTGACATGTGTACACATTGGAGAGTCCATGACAACACTGTTCTGTGTACATGCCCATCAATATCACAAGTGACATGTGAGGGAGTACATGCCAATGCACTAAATCACATACACAAACATGGCATGTGTAGTCAGCAGTGTGTTAAATGTCACATAGGCATTGTGTGCACAATGAGGTGCCATTAATCATGTGGCCACCGTGCACTGTAGATGACTGCCCATTTGTCATTGACCCAGCATCATGTGTCCATAGGTGCTGACAAAGTGTGCCGCCACCCAAATCATGGTCACAGGCACCAATGTATGGCACCCAATTCGCGGAAGCTACCGCCTGCCGCCAGCGGTGTGTCACCACCAATCCCTGGGACACAATCGCGGTAGTGAGAGAAACATATGTACTGACAAATGGCGGTTGGCATGCTCCGCCACCCAGATCCCGGTCACTCATTGCAATGTATGGCCCCGGAATTGCGGTAGCGCCCGCCTGTCCCCTGCGGTGTGTCACCACCAATCCCTGGGACACAATCGCGGTAGTGAGAGACACATATGTACTGACAAATGGCGGTTGGCATGCTCCGCCACCCAGATCCTGGTCACTCATTGCAATGTATGGCCCCGGAATTGCGGTAGCGCCCGCCTGTCCCCTATGGTGTGTCACCGCCATGAACCATGCCCTTACAGCCAATGGGAACCGCAATCGCGGTAGCCTGATGCAATTTTGAAAATCGCGGTAGGCGTGCTCCGCCAACGCGGAACCGGTCATTGGATGTACTTGAAAGATGCACCACCGCGGTAGCGCCCGCCTGTCCCCTGCGGTGTGTCACCGCCATGAACCATGCCCTTACAGCCAATAGGAACCGCAATCGCGGTAGCCTGATGCAATTTTGAAAATCGTGGTAGGCGTGCTCCGCCAACGCGGAGCCGGTCATTGGATGTATTTGAATAAGGCAGACCTGGAACACCAATTGCAGCAGCTTAGAACCACTGAAACGAGCCCAGGGGACTATATATGTGTGTGAGAGCCACAGATTTACACAGCTCACAGAGCCTGCTGCCTGCCACCCCTCACCAGCAACTGCTTCTGCGGCTGCTGTCTCCAGGGCCTGCTGCCTGCCACCCTTCACCAGCAACTGCCTCTGCTGCTGCTGTCTCCAGGGCCTGCTGCCTGCCACCCTTCACCAGCAACTGCTTCTGCTGCTGCTGTCTCCAGGGCCTGCTGCCTGCCACCCTTCACCAGCAACTGCCTCTGCTGCTGCTGTCTCCAGGGCCTGCTGCCTGCCACCCTTCACCAGCAACTGCTTCTGCTGCTGCTGTCTCCAGGGCCTGCTGCCTGCCACCCTTCACCAGCAACTGCTTCTGCTGTCTCCAGGGCCTGCTGCCTGCTACCCCTGCTGCCTGCCACCCTTCACCAGCAACTGCTTCTGCTGCTGCTGACTCCTGTGCACACAGTGATGGCGAGGACGGAGAAGATCCGTGCCACTCCCTTCACCACCGAGGAGCTGGAGGTCCTGGTGGACGAGGTTCTCACCCACTATCCGAGGCTATATGGTGCGCCAAATGTCGTGGTAAGTCACTCAGAGTGGGAGTGAGAGTGCAGGGGGGGCACACATGAAGTTGATCTGCTGCAGTATGTGCGTGAGAGTGTGGGGTTGTGTCATGCACTGACTAGCATGCTGTCCCCAGGGGGAAGGGGTGTTTAGCTTATTCTACACGTTTCCCTGCCTGCACATCCTGATTTGAGAGACATGTTTTGTCTTGTCAGTCATACAGTGACGCAGCAAGTTTGGAATGCAGGAGTCAGGACAGTGATTGCTAGTGTGAAGGTCTGTGTGGGTCCCTGATGTCCTTCACAGGCCCATCTGTGGCATTATCTAGGGTTGTTGTCCAGAGGGTAGTGATGGAATTGTATATGACTCAATATGTGCCTCATCTCTAGTTCTGCACTATGCTCAGGACCTCAATACCCGAGGGTGACACTCTTGTTGGTCATTCACCTATGACACTGTAGATTTCCACATTATTGTGCACAGACCCTTCCATCACCACCAGCATGTGCACATACTCGCATGTGTTGGCACTGTTTGTGCTTCCAAATTGTCCCTTCATGTGACAGTTCAGATGCCCCACATTGGACCTCTGTGTGACCCCACCTGGCCTGCACATTCACCGCAAAAACTGACAGGGACACATCACTGAATGTACAGAGTGTCAAAGTTGTGCTTTTAATCTTGACTCTCCATCAATGATCCATTTCAGCCATGTAGTTCAAGCACGACAGGCCTTGTGATGAGGGGTTGCGTTTGTGAGATCATGTCCCTCAATGTGACCTCCATGACACAGTGAGCCAGTTAAAGGGCAAGTGCATTGAGGGCTGTGCAGTGTTGGACCCAGTGAGTCTACCCCCATACATATGTTGATATGTGATGTATGTCTTGCTCTGCATGAAAATGGATAGTAGATGTGGACAGACTACACATGGCTTAATGTGCTGGCATCCTGCATGTGTATGAGATGGGCAGGTACTGTGTCCACCCTCACACCTGCATGCATTTACGTGTGGTTCTCCCAAGTGAGATGCATTCTTGTCTCTGTTAGACATATCTGTGGATTTGGGATGAGTTAGTATCATGCTCCTGTACTGAGAGATATTGGTACATAACACTGTGTCACTGATGTGCTCACCCTCTTGTCTCCCATGCCTGCAGCTCAAAGTACACCAGCGTAAGGCTGTGTGGAGGGCCATTGCATGCAAGGTGCGGGCTCTGGGTGTCTGCAACCGCCGGCACACCCACTGTCACAAGAGGTGGGATGACATCTGTCGGCTGAGCAAGAACGTGGCCGAGATGACACTGGGGCTGGTCCCTCGGGCCGGAAGGTTGGCGCGGCGCAGCATGACACCACACATGGCACGCATCTTAGCTGTGACGCAGCCACGACTGGATGCACATCTGAAGGAGCATCAGCAGCAAGCTGGGGGTGAGTATTCTGGGAGTGTGTCTTTGGGTGGTAAGTGGCTGCATGTGTTCCAAGCCTGGGCCAGTGCAGGGCTCTGATGTTGCTAGTGTGATGCAATGGCATGTAAGTGGCCTCGGTGTTGGGTGCAGCTCTCATGCATTCTCCCTACATGTACTTTCCCATGTCATAGGTGTAATGGCCCTTGGATTCGCATTTGTAGTTGTGGCCTTCTGGTACCATCTTCATTGGGGTAGTCAGGGACATCCCATGGCAGTGACCGGCAGAGTGCTTCATCTGAGTGTGCCATCATCAATGTGCGCTTTCCTGACACCAGATTTGTGAGGACTACACATCTGGCACCAATGTGCAACTGTAGTTGTGCCGCAAGGTACGACATGGCGGATGGCATGTGCTCATGGCCATTGTGGACTGATATTTTGGAGGCTGTCCCTGTGTTGGCCACTTCTGCTGGCTCAAGATGTGACAGTGGCAACATGTTGGGAGAAACATCTTTTCCCCCCTCAGGGCCCTAGGTGTGCACAGAGGGATCTGTGGGTCTGGTTACACGGAGCCACCAACAGGCTATTTGTCTGTGTGTTCATCACATGGGTGACTTATGCCAAGTATGCATGATGCCAAGAAAGATTCGACTTTTGGATTGAGGTTGCACAATGTTACTGCCCATGGTGTTGTGCAACATGGAGAATTCATCATCTCTTGTGATGCTTTGCTTGCATATATTTTTGATGTTGATGCCAATGTACTGATCCTACATCTCTCTCTCTATCATGCAGCATCTCCCGTGGGCACGGAAGGACAGGGGATGGACACCGGTGGTGAGGGATCCAGTACAACTGCTGCACATGAGCATAGTGACACGGATGTCACCAGCGCATCTGAGGGGGACAGGAGTCTTCTGGAGGAGTCGCAGCCAGAGACGCAGACCTCAACGTCATCTGACGACGGTGGAGACGCATCTATGTTGTCGGGCACAGGGAACGGGGACTCTGCCTCATCGTCGACCACACAGCGTCCAGTGCCCACCCTCCCAGCTACTCCCACTGTTGCTGCCCGTGTCCGCACAACCAAAAAGGGAAGGGTGTCCTTCACCCCAGGCACCGCTGCCCCTGCCCCTGTCCCCCCTGCTGCCATCGGTGCTGAGTCTGTGGAGCTTTTGCGCCAGCTGTGTGTGGGGCAGACAGCTCTCCTCAATGCCTTCATTGACCACGACAAGAAGTTGGCACAGCTGGTTGCTTACGTGGAGGGCATTCATTCAGACGTGGGTGGGCTACACCGTACTGTACAGTCTCTGTCCTCTGTGGTGACGGCAGCCATTCAACTGGCCCAATCTCATGGTCCACCTCCAGTCCCTAGGTCAACCACCCTGCCAGTGGCCACGTCTGATGATAGTGACCACAGACCCCACACATCAAGGGAGAGATACAGCACACGCAGCACACGACAGCAGCACCCCAAGCAGTCCATGGCACAGACACCATCCCCACAGAAAGCTAAAGCCACCCCAGAGGCAAAAGCCCTTCAGGCGACACCCAGGGCAAGGAAGCCAAGAAGCATGCCTCAGGATCACATGCCTCAAAGGCATCCCCAGCCAAGGACTCACCTGTCCCAAAAGTGTCTCGCACAGACAAACAGACAGTTTCCGTGCCCAGTGAGAAACATGTGCCTGTAAAGAGTACACATAGAAAGAGCTCCAAGGCAGGTTCACCCACAACATCCACTCCCATCCAGAGCCCTGTGAAGCAGGGGAAGGAGCCCACTGTAGGGGGTACACATGGTGAACAGGGGATGCAGGGGCAGAGGCATTCCCGGGCCAAGCGCACTGCTGAATCCAGCACATCCCCAGAGGGAGGGCCACCGTCTGCACATGATCCTGCTTTTGTGGTGAGTGTGCCTGTTGTGTACACGCCACTTGGCATAAATCCCAAGACAGGGGTGCCATTTCGAATCCCAAAGAAGTGGAAGGGCACCCCTCCAGCATCTCCCACACACACTGTGTCTCAGGGCAGCATGAGTCCACCTCCACGTGCCACCACCCCACCTGGTCCTAGCAGCCCTCAGGCTTCCCAAACCACTGATGGCTCAACCCCAGCTGGGCCTCTCTCTCCAGTCCCCCAACTGTCCCCAACACACAGCCACCTCCCAGTCAGACTGTCAGCCAAGTCTGAGTGTTAGTCCCCCTCACACACATGTCTCTCCCACAGTGGTGCCATGGACTTCCCATTGTTGACGCCCTGAGTGTGTTGCTGACCATGGCAGGGTACAGTACCACCCATTCCCAGTGCTGGATCTCATGTACTTACTCTGCACTTTCTCCTGGCCACTGGCCTTGTTGCTCACTGGTGTTTGAGTCTTGCCTGTGCAGCTTCTCATGTTCCTCACCTGCACTTTCTCCTGGCCACTGACCTTGTTGCTCACTGGTTGTTTGAGCCTTGCCTGTGCAGCTTCTCATGTTCCTTACCTGCACTTTCTCCTGGCAACTGACCTTGTTGCTCACTGGTGTTTGAGCCTTGCCTGTGCAGCTTCTCATGTTCCTCACCTGCACTTTCTCCTGGCCACTGACCTTGTTGCTCACTGGTGTTTGTGCTTTGCCTGTGCAGCTTCTCATGTACCTCACCTGCACTTTCTCCTGGCCACTGACCTTGTTGCTCACTGGTGTTTGAGCCTTGGCTGTGCAGCTTCTCATGTTCCTCACCTGCACTTTCTCCTGGCCACTGACCTTGTTGCTCACTGGTGTTTGTGCTTTGCCTGTGCAGCTTCTCATGTACCTCACCTGCACTTTCTCCTGGCCACTGGCCTTGTTGCTCACTGGTGTTTGAGCCTTGCCTGTGCAGCTTCTCATGTACCTCACCTGCACTTTCTCCTGGCCACTGGCCTTGCTGTTTACCCCTTCCCTGTGCAGGATCTCATGGACACAGTCTGCACCTTGGACTGGCCACTGGCCTTGCTGTTTACCCCTTCCCTGTGCAGGATCTCATGGACACAGTCTGCACCTTGGACTGGCCACTGGCCTTGCTGTTTACCTCTTCCCTGTGCAGGATGTCATGGACACAGTCTGCACCTTGGACTGGCCACTGGCCTTGCTGTTTATCCCTTCCCAGTGCAGGATCTCATGGACACAGTCAGTACTTTGTCGTGGCCACTGGCCTTGCTCTTGTCCACTTCTGGTGCCTATCACTGTGATATGTGAATAAACCAAGTTACTCCTGTTGTCTGCATTGTCAGTGTCCTTCATGAATAAAGCGTTATTCTGTGTGGGTATGGTTTACTGTGACACATGCTCTATATGCCACTTCAACATTGCCAATAGTTTGGGTCACTTCATTCTGGGTTTGACAGGGGTGACATGCACTTCAGTTCTTCTGGACTCTGAGGCTTGGGGGTGCAATGCTGTTGGTTTGTGATGGACTACTGTTGTATTGGTCACTCTTTGGTCATCTTAGCTATATTGGACACATGTCATATGTGTATGCAGTGCCAGCACAAAGTGGGATTCTATACACAGTATTGCAGGATGGCAGCCCAGGGTAATCATGTCTGTGTGTGCTTTCTTGATGTGTGCAGAGCAGTGTTGGTGTATGCTCATCTGGTGATGTCCAGGCGTCCTATTTACATGTGTTGATTTCAATGTGTGCACTTGGGTGTTCATGAAGTGTGCAGTGTGAAGGGGTGACTTTGTCAGTGGTGTTGGTGTGGGTGTGTGCCCCTGCACTTCTTGTCTGTGTTGGGGTATGTAGTCTGTGCAGTGCTGCTGGGTGATGATGTTGGGTTCTCCTGTTCTGTCTGTGCTCCCATTGCCTTTCTACAGTTTTGCTGCACAGGTCAGGTCTGGTCTGGTCTTGTTGTACTCCTGTGTGTGTTGTTATTGATGTTGGTGTATGGCTGTTGTTTTGGTGTCAGCATTGGTTCAGGCATCCCTGAGTGTGTGTGATGTTTGTGTTTGCCCCCCAGGGAGTGTAATTGTTTGTCAATGTGTTGACTGGACATTATTGGCCCCCTTATGTGTGGTTGACACTGGTGTTGTGTGATGTGGGTGTGGTTTGGGTGGGGGTATGTGTGGAGGATCCTACTTGTGTTTGACAGTTGTGGAGTTTGTCAATGGGCCCTGTGTGTGGTGCTGCTGACCAACACCTATCAAGTAGTTGGAGGCAGATGTGTGGCTGTTGACTGTTTGACTTCTGAGACTTCCTTTCATTCCTGCACCTATACATGTTTTGCCTTGCTGTCTCCCTGAGTTGTTGCAGATGTGGTGGCTGTGGTTTAATTTCACTCACTGTGGCAGCCATGTGTGGTTTGATGGGGTAAGGGTGTCATCAAATGTTCCTTATCTTGCATGTGATGTACACATGCTTAGTGGTTGTGTCCTTGGCCTTCCATTGGTGTGCACCTCACTTTTGCTTTCCTATTTGTGGTCCTACATTGCTGCTGACATGTGGTCTGTGTATGTGGCTGTGTGTCAGTGTGGGGTATGTCTGTGTAACTTGACAGGCTGTGTGTCCAGTTCAGTGTTTGTTCCTATTCTGTATCAGTGTTCATTTTGTGCTTGGACTCAGTTTTGCTGCCATGAGTGTAGTGTCTGTGTGGTGTGAGGGTTGCCCTGGACATGTGTTTCTGTGCTGTGTGTTCCTCTGGAGCCCTACCTGCTGAGGCTGCCTCCCTAGTTGTTTGGAGTGTGTGGTTGTTTGGGTTGTTGTTGTACATGGGGTGGCACAGGTGGGGCACATGGCATGTCCCTTGAGGGGGGGGGCTAGTGTGTGGAGGTGTGGCCCTGTGATCTTTGTGCACAGCCCATGCCTGGCGCAGACCCTGCCTTCCTGCATTGTGCGCATGTTTTCCAGCGTCTTCACCGCTGCAGTGACGTGACCGGGACATTATAGCAAGATTGCGGTGGATGGGTGGCCTGGATGCGGAGGGGTGATTTACTGACAGGTAGGACATGTGTGGGTGCACTTGTGGTTTTGTTCCTGTCCCCACCAGGGTGTCTGGTGTGGACAAGAACCCTGTGTCATCCCGGGAGTTGTGTGTTCTGTTTGTGGGCGGAGTTGTGTCATTGCGTACCTGCGGCATCGTCCGCGACGGTTCATGACTTGCTGGTGGTGTATCATGTACAGCGCCGGGAAAACATGTAAGGCTGGGTCCATTGCGGTCGTGACCGGGTGGTGGGGGCCGTGAATCTGGTTGCACTCACTCTGCTGTGGTGTTTCCGCTGTCTCTGGTTAGCAGGTTTCTCCGCTGCGGTGCGGCTGGCTATTTGGGGCATCCTGATTTGTACGGCGGACGGGACGTCATTCCGCACGGCGGTGGGTCTCCATTGGCTCCCACCACCGCGGTGGCGGGCGCTTTTAGATGGCGGTTCACGTCGCACTGCGGCGGACGGGAAATGGCCTAGGTTTGCCCATGCTAATATGGCGGACGTGTGGACCGCTGTTCGCGGGCCGAAAATTGCATTTTCCACCCCCGCCAGCACCGCGGTGGTGTCTCCGCCCGCCGTCCTAATAGACCCCTTAGTGTGCCCAGATCCATCATGCGCAAAATACAGCTAATCTAAAATGCTGCTGCAAGACTGATTCTCTGCCTTCACCCAAGAGAACACGTGACTCCTGCAATCACTCCCCTGTCTACCTATAGTTAGAAGGACAATGTTCAAGGCACTCTGCATTGTCCTCAGTGTCTCCCAAGGAAAATGACTGCTATACCTACAGGTTTAATTCAAGCAATAGAAACAAAACAGACCACTGCACTCTAGGCTTGCACGACAGATCATCATACCACCTTACAATAAGACATGCGTAGGAGGCTCTACTTTTGGCTATTCACAAAAGTGTAAAGTAGTCAAAAGTGTGAGAGTAAATTTCATGTGTCAATTACTTAGAAATGTAAGTTACCTTTGTGAATAGCCCCTGCAGTTTGTGATTAGCCCGCAGGCCCTTCAATTTGGTTGAAACAAGTAAGTTACACTTTTGTAGTAAATTTACACTCTGATTTTGAGAATATCCAAAACGTAGTAAACTTACTCAAAAATGTAAGTTACTTTTGTTCATCAGGCCATTAATTTTAGTTTTTTGTGTTTTCGAGAGGCTCATTGTGTTTTGACAACCAATTCTCTTTTTTAAAACTAGTTTCTTTTTTCAGAAAGTACAATCTACTATCCCTATTTTTTCCTTGCTTTTTGGTTGTGACCTTAGATAAATCAATGTGTTTTGGCTCTGTCACTGGGATGCCAGGACCTTCCTCAGGACTGCATTGGACTGCATCTTATTTCTTAGTTGCACTAGGATTTTGGCCTGCTCTTTCCTGGTGAATGTATTTCATTTGGTAGGGATTTACTGTTTTTTTCTTTTTCCAATAGTTTTATTATTAACACTTTTTCGGGCAGAGAGGATAAAAAGGATCCCTGTGTTGTGTAGATCGATGGATGACGCTCTGACCTGCTATGACTTTGGTTGCATGAATAGTGTGATGTGCTCATGCAAACAGATGTTTTTCTTGAGGGCTGAGTAAATTGGCAAATTATTTCAGACTTGATCATCTCTTTTTCTTTCAATTTTGCATTTATGCTTTGTTTATACACTGGTGGGCCATTCAGTTCCTTAAACACAAACCAGCTTTCATCAGTACGTACGGAACAGTTGCACCTGTGGGAGGTGCTGTTTGTGACAAAGTTTTATATTATATCCCCAACTATTCAAATATTTGAAGCAATTCAGGCAGAAAAAGGGTGTTAGCAAATTCAGGTAACAATGCAGCTTACCCATGTCGCACTTGAGTTAGGACATGCTGTTAACTACGTGTTTGCTTGCGGCCAGGCAAAAGACACAGCTGAGTTCTTTTGCAGTACAGGCGTTCGCCAAGAAAAGGGTACAGTGTTGTATCCTCCTCATATGTGACAATGTATCAGTAGCAGTAGCATGTTTTAGCAATCGCCTGGGAGGAACAAATTTGAGAATTCTGGCTGAGCTTGCAAAAGGGTTCTTGCATTTTTGCCTGCATTACTAAACATTGATTACGAAATATCTGCCTGGTGTATTCAACAGAGTGGCAGATTGGGAGATGTGTTATTTTATGCACCCCAGCGATCGGAAATTAGACACTTTATTAGTACAGTTACTACAAGACTGGTGGTGTCAATGCCATTTAGATCTATTTGTTTCTAGCTTTTCAGATGAACTTCTACTTCAGCTAAATACTCAATCTGGGAGCGTTGGCGATAGATGCTTTTCTCTATGTGTGAGGCCCTCATTTAAATTAACCTTTCCAACCATTTCAGATGGTTACAAGGATGGTAGCTCTGGTAGAGGGAAGCTGGAATGAATCTGATCACTCCTTGGAGGACAACCCAAGTCTGGGATCTAGACCTGCTGGATTTGTCGACATAACCACCGGAAATGTTACTTAAAGTCTTACGACTCCTGAATTTAGAAGGGGAGAATCATCCTCTGGTGAGAGAGGTACTACTGAGGGTCATGGCATGGAGTATTTCAGGAAACGATGGGGCAATGGAAGTCTTTCAGAACACATTGAGCAGCATATCAAGGATTCTTGGCTGCCAGGTACCCCTAACATCGACAAAACATCTTGGTCTAAGTGGTCTGGCTGGTGTATGGAATAGACTTTATATCCCGCCTCTGCCTCTGTAGTACATTTGGAGTTGGCACAGCAAGGCAAAGTATACAGCCATAGGTTAGTCATTTTAGTGGGCCATCCTTACATTGATGCAACTCCTGTGGCTGAACATCACTTGGTATGTAGGCTGTTGCAAAGCATAAAGTGGTTGGTCCCTTCTCAGCCACAATATGAGTATCTGTGGGATGTAAATCTGGTATTTTAGTGACTGTTGTCAACAATATTTTACGAATTAAAGAATTGTCAGGCAAGCTGGTTTTTGTTATTGTGTTTGATTTATGTGAACAAAAATGAATTTTAGGATCGTATCATACTCTGGATTCCCATTCAATCTGAAATTATGTGTTGTCAGATTTCTGAAGGGATATGAGGAGAGGACTAGGATTTTGAGACCCAGAAGGTTAAGATAATTAGTCACTGCTTTAAAGACTACTTATCAGGTGGTGCCCTCCCCTCTCCTGGCTAGATGGTTTAGGTATAATGCAGCATGCACAAGTGAATATCTCATCCTATGGGACACATTCTGTAAGAGGCGCTATGGCCTGGGGGGCATTCCAGTAAGGTACAAGTATGAAAGATATCACAGGAGCAGCAGACTTAGGGCCTGATTATGAGTTTGGCAGTGTGGGAGCGGGGAACCCTGGCGGTTGAAGCAATTCCCTGGAGGTCTGACCGCCATACTTGTAATACGGCGGGCGGACCGCTGGCGTGGTGGTCCCATGGACTGCCAAACTCGTAATCAGGCCCTCAGTCTTTAAGAAGTTCTATTTAAACTCATTGAGGGGGCTGTATTAAATGTGCCAAATAAGCTTTAAAATAGCATTGTAGGAGTCTCCATGTCTTGGCATAGAATAAAGATTTTCTGGACAACATTAAAGAAAGTCTGGATTCTGTTAAAGTCACAGAGGTGAGAACTATCTCTTCCAACACAAAAGAGGTGAGAGTGAAGTGACTCTAAAGAGTATTATCAAGCAAATGTACAGATTGTTATAACTTACTTAGTGATTATTGTTTATTCCTGGGACTGCACTATGTTGTATTTTCTGGTCCCTATCTAGTTTAAAAATTATGTATTCCTCAGGTGATTTTCAGAAGAAGGAATGACCTATGTGGCTGAGAAATTGTCAGACTAAAGGAGACTCACTACTGGTTGCAGTATTTTGATTGTGATACTTACGCGTTCATGGGAATGGCAGTTTATTCAAAGAAATTTTAATGTTTATTACTTTGCTGCTGGTGAGCAGTAAAGATAGGAGACATCATAATACCCACCTCGGTGTCTTTAATATATTCCAGACTTTATTTAACATTGTCCAGAAAATCTTCATTGGTGATTAAAATGTATATTTCTAGGACCATTTCTCCTCAAAAAAGGAACTTGTAGGTTAATCATTACAAGATACGTTTCAAGGACAATTAGCACGCTACATAATTAAACCTTTTGACCAAAATTTTGTTTTAAATTATTTGTTGGTCAAAACAAGGGTGAGATGTCAAAAGGACTTGGCTAATAATACAAATAGAGACAATTAGAGATCATTTCACTTTGTTAATGATGAAAATGGTACCTGAATTTTATTAACAGTTCAACTTGGTGTTAATGGGCTTTTTGCTAAGTAGATGATCATATAATTGAGGCAAAAAAGTGCAAATCAAATGCTCATGTAGTCGTGTTGATTGCACAAACGTCCAAGGTGCGAGTGAGAAGGCAAGATAAATAGGAAATGAACACCATATTGTGCATTTAAAACACATGTTGCCTTGTTGATAATTAGGATCTGTTTCAATGACCATTTCAAGAAAGAGTTTATTGTAATTTCCATTGAGACTTTATCAAGTAGGATATATATATATTCACTGAAAAAACCAAAGGCTACAGAGATGTTATAGTTAGGCTCACATTTAACTCGTACAAAACCAGTGAAATTCAACAGTTATAGTTATCTGAGCTAACTATAACTTATGCTCCAGCAATGCACTGCTTATGACCTCACATATTACATCACTCATGACATGGTCATTGACATTACTGATGACTTCACTGATGACATCATCCAGTGAGTGTGAGTGTTTTCCAAAAGTTTATGAGTGTTAAATATATATATACCAAGGTACTACAAAAGTTAAAATAGTATACTTGCCGCACTACTAATGAGTGATACTATTTGTAACATATATTATGTCAGTGGCTGTGTGTGACTGTGTGTGACTGTGTATATCTGTGTGTGAGTGGGTGGCTCAGTGCCTGTATGGGTGTGTGAGTGGGTGTGTCAGTGGCTGTATAGGTGAGTGAGTGGCTGTGTGAGTGGTTGTATGGGTGGGTGAATGGGTGTGTAAGTGACTGTATGGGTGAATAAGTGGGTGTCTGAATGACTGTATGAGTGGGTGACTGGCCGTGTAAGTGGTTGTATGGGTGAGTGAGTGATTGATTTAGGGGGTGTTTGCTTAAGTGAGTTGGTATGTAAGTGTCTGTGTGAATGGATGTATGGGTGGGTGAGCGAATGTGTGAGTGCTTATATGGATGTCTGAATGGGTATGTAAGTGGTTGTATGAGTGCTTGTATGGGTGAGTGAGTCATTGTGTTGAGAGACTTTTTTGGGTGAGTGTGTAGGTGTGTGAGTGGCCGTATAGGTGAATAAGTGGGTGTGTGAGTAGCTGTATGCATGAGTGTGTGGCTGTGTGAGTGGCTGTATGGGTAACTGACTGGTTGTATGAGTAGCTTTATGGGTGAGTGAGTGGTTGTGTAAGTACCTGTATGTGTGAGTGAGTGGGTGTCTGATTGGCTCTATGGATGAGTGAGTGGTTGTATGAGTACTTGTATGGGTCTGTGAATGGATATATATGTGGTTGTGTAGGTGTGTGAGTGGGTACATAAGAAGTTGTATAGGGGTGTGAGTGGGTGTGTCAGTGCTTCTGTGGATGATGTCATAAATGATGTCATTTGAGATGTCATCAGTGATGTCACTGACCATGTCATGAGTGATGTAATATGTGAGGTCATAAGCAGTGCATTGTGGGGCATAAGTTGTAGTTAGCTCAGGTAACTATAACTGCTGAATTTTACTGGTTTTGAACGACTAAAATGTGAGCCAAACTATAATGTCTCTATAACCTTTGGTTTTTCCAGTGAATTTCTAAGGTTTAAAAAAAAAAATCAATTTCCTAACTATAACGTCCCTGTAACCGTTTGTTTTTTCCAGTGAATTTGTAAGGTTTTTTAAATTCAATTTCCTAACTATAACATTGTTGTAACCTTTGTTTTTTTCTACATTTGGACGACAAATTATGCTCTGCTCATGGAGTTTGCGGTGTTCGGCATCTCTGTGTTACCGACAAACTCTGCACTCTGCAGCGGAGCGGATTTTTTTCCCCGTTGGCACACTTGCCATGTCATTTCATGCATGCGGGAAGCGCAAAGAGACTTGATGGAGGCTCATCAGCAGCCGGGCAACACTTAGCAGCCAAGGGGAGTTCATTGCCCAACCAGTAGTGCGCCAGGAGGCCCCTTTGCAGAGTGCTTGAGAAATGGGGCAGGGCCTCTGATGAGGTTTCAGCAATTTTGCTGCGGGGGACTTACTTGGCGCAACATGGGGGTTCATGGCCCCCAACGATCCTCAGTAGCCAAGGAGAGTTCATCCTCCAACCAATAGTGCACCAGGAGGCTCCTTGTCAGAGTGGTTTAGAAAGGGGACGGGCCTCCGAAGACATCCCAGCAATCCCACTGTGGAGAACTTACTTGTCACAACAATAGGGGTTCTTGGCCCCCAACGACCCTCAGCGGCAAAGGCAAGTTCATCCCCCAACCAGTATTGCGCAAGGAGGCACCTTTGCAGAGTGGTTGAGAAAGGTGGTGGGGCCTCCGATGGCATCTCATCAATCCAGCAGTGGGGGACTTGCTTGTCACAACAATAGGGGTTCATGGCCCCCAACGACCCTCAGCAGCCATGGGGAGTTCATCCTCCAACCAGTAGTACGCCAGGAGGCCCCTGTGCAGAGTGGTTGAGAAAGGGAGCGGGGCCTCCGACAACGTCTCAGGAATCCGTTCTCTGGAACCCAGCCAGTCCCAAATGGGGAAGGGGGCTGCGTGCCCCCCATCCCTGGGCCGAATTTGGCCCCTGGGACCCAGTTACTACCAAATGGGGGAGGGGGGCCGTGCGCCCCGTGCCGATTACAGCCCCAGGGACCCCATCTCCAGGACCCGTCCATGGTTCTCAGGGTGCTTCCAGAGCACCCAGTCTGCATTGGGACCGCGGGGGGAGCCTCAAGTCCCCTACGATCCCAGCCAGCTCCCCGCCTCCTGCTGGAGCCAGACTTGCTGTGACAGACAGGGGGCTGCTGAAAGGCAGCTCCTTGTCTGTCAGAGCAAATGTTTTCATCTGTTTCCCTGCACGCATATTTGTGTGCAGAGAAACAGATGAAAACTCCGCTTTCTGCAAGCCGGAGCTGTTTGACAGCTCCGGCTTGCAGAAAGCGGACTTATGTTTGCTTTTGCTTGGTGGGAGCTGTCAGCTCCCACCAAGCAAAAGCAAACAGCTACCTCCCAAGGGTGGGCACCTTGGTAAGCAGCAGGAGCCATGGCTCCACGAGGAGGGCCGCATTGCCCTCCTCCATTGTACAATTTAGCCCCAGGGAGGTGGTAGACCCCGGGCCGGGGTAACGCGATGAACCCCCTGCATCATTTTATTTCAGCCCCGGGGAGGTGGCAGTCCCCGGGGCTGTGGGGGAGCCACACAGGCCCCCGCATTATTTTAGTATGATTTGCCCTGGGTAGGTGGTGATCCCCAGGGTGCGGGCGGACCCAGCGGGCCCACCCACATACATATTGTTAAGTGCCCCGGGGAGGGGGCAGTCCCCTGGGCTGCCAGGGGCTGCGTGGCCCACCCCGCATTAGTTTAGAAACAATTCCCCTGGGGAGATGGTGGTCCCCGGGGCATGGGGTTGCCTCGTGGGAACCCCCTGCATACATGAAAACCAATGCCACACGGAGGTGGCGGTCCCTGGGGCTTTCATAAGCTCTAGGAGAGGGGCCATTGGCTCCCCCCTCCTATTTCACTGGCATGTCCCCGGAACCTGGCCCATCAGGGGTTAAATAAAAGCAAGCGCGGGAGCCCGCACTTGTTTTTTGTTTTGTTTTAACCGTGAATATCTCAATTTCGCTGTATTTTTATTTATTTATGGGCCTGTCGGCGTCCCTCTGGGTCCCCAAGACCAAATTAATGGTTCAGGGTATTCCTACCCTGCCCCCTTCTCTTTTTTTTTACATTTCTTTTTGGGAATCGGCTGAAGCCGAGTCCCAAGATGGCTGCCAACACTTCCTGGCTGAAGTGTTGGCAGCTAATCAGAGCTAATCAGAGCTCTGCATTTCCATGCATTTCCCTGCACGAGCTCGTTTTTTTTAGGCCACAGATATCACTAACTGTATTTTCTTAAAGTTATCAACAACTACTGAACTGATTTACACTAAATAACAAAAAGCACAATCTGTGTAATCAAATCTACCTTTCTGTCAAATTTGGTGTAATTCCATCCAGCAGATTGGGCTGTAGTTGTGTTCAAAGGTCCTATGGAAATGAACATGGGAAAACACACTTTTATTTACACCCCTGTTTCTCGGCCTACGCTTGACGGATCACCCCGAAACATTCCATGAACAACAAGACTCACTATGACGCTTTGTATGGAAAATTTGGTGAAGATTCATCAACCGGCGCCAAAGTTATAGACAAGCCAAAAAATGCTTTTCCAACAGAAACATGGTCCTTACGCCAGTAGGTAATATTTAACTGCACATTTCCCAGTTGGTTTATAGAAACAGAAATAATCCATCATTTCTCACAGTGTCCCAGATTACTCCTGTGCCAACAGTAGATATAAATTAGTGCCCAATAAACACTGCATCTGGGCGGAAGGCTGTATTTGTGTCGAGTAGAGAGATTTGCTTCGGTTTTTGTTTGCATGGTAGAGAAAGCGGCTGCACTGTAAGAAACACTGTTGTGACTCAGAAAATGAAAAAGATTTGTCAGAAAAAAATGTGTCATAGGAGACATTTTGATTATTGTAAACATTGTACCAGCTAGAACAGTCCCAATCTAACATCCTTTTAGCAGAATCGACATTGTGCAACACCAAAGACGTCCCACCCTCGCAAGACCTGTGCGACTCGCTTGCCACCTTCTTCCACCGCAAGATCGCAGACATCCACGACAGCTTCAATGCCACGACTGCCCCGACAACCACTGAGACCTCCGCCCCCACGACCACCATCCGCACCAACCGCCTGCTCTCCTGGACCAACATCAACGACGACGACACCATCAAGATCATGAACACCATCCACTCCGGATCTCCGTCAGACCCATGCCCACACCACATCTTCAACAAAGCCAGCACAGCCATCGCACCCCATCTCCGGAAAGTCATCAACACCTCCTTCGAGACAGCAACCTTCCCGGAGAGCTGGAAGCACGCCGAGATCAACGCCTTACTTAAGAAACCCAAGGCGGACCCCAAGGACCTCAAGAACTTCTGGCCCATCTCCCTGCTCCCGTTCCCTGCAAAGGTCATCGAGAAGACTGTCAACAAACAACTGACCCGCTACCTCGAGGAGAACAACATCCTGGACCCTTCCCAGTCCGGGTTCCGCAGCAACCACAGCACCGAGACTGCCCTCATCGCCGCCACCGATGACATCAAGTCCCTGCTGGACAACGGAGTAACGGCGGCCCTCATCCTCCTGGACCTGTCAGCCGCCTTCGACACGGTCTGCCACCACACACTACGAACACGCCTCCACAACGCCGGGATCCAAGAGAAGGCCCTGGACTGGACCACCTCCTTCCTCTCCGGCAGAACACCGAGCGTCCGCCTTCCCCCCCTTCCGCTCCGAAGGCACCGAGATCATCTGCGGCGTACCCCAGGGCTCTTCCCTCAGCCCAACTCTGTTTAACATCTACATGGCACTGCTCGCCCACGTCGCCCGTCGGCACGACCTCAACATCATCTCCTATGCCAATGACACCCAGCTGATCCTCTCCCTCACCAAGGACCCCACACCGCCAAAACCAACCTTCACGAAGGAATGAAGGCCGTCGCTGAATTGATGAGGAACAGCCGACTGAAGCTGAACTCGGACAAGACGGAGGTCCTCATCCTCGGATCCACCCCTTCGGCCTGGGACGACTCCTGGTGGCCGACCGCACTGGGAACCGCCCCAACACCCACCGACCACGCACGCAACCTAGGGGTCATCCTCGACTCCACCCTCTCCATGACTAAACAGGTCAACGCCGTCTCCTCCGCCTGCTTCAATACCCTCCGCATGCTCTGCAGGATCTACAAGTGGATCCCCAATGAAACGAGAAGAACGGTCACCCCGGCCCTCGAAAGCAGCAGGTTGGACTACGGAAATGCCCACAACGAAGGAGCCTCGGCCAAACTCCTGAGACGGCTCCAACGCATCCAGAACGCCTCTGCACGCCTGATCCTCGACATCCCTCGCCGCAGCCACATCACGCCCCACCTGAGAGACCTGCACTGAGCTCCCGGTCAACAAGAGGATAACCTTCAAACTCCTCACCCATGCACACAAGGCACTCCACAACACCGGACCAACGTACCTCAACAGACGACTCAGCTTCTACACCCCCACCCGCCAGCTCCGCTCCACCGACCTCGCATTCGCCACTGTCCCCCGCTTCCGAAGAGCGACCTCCGGTGGCAGATCGTTCTCCCACCTCGCCGCCAAGACCTGGAACACCCTCCCCATCCACCTACGGCAGACCCAAGACCTGCTGACCTTCAGAAAACTCCTCAAGACCTGGCTTTTCGAGCAGTAGCAGCATTCCCCACCCCAGCGCCTTGAGACCCTCACGGGTGAGTAGTGCGCTTTACAAATGATATGATTGATTGATTGATTGATTGATTGCAAGATTCGGATACTCTGCCAAAAACACAATTCTTATCCTGTGCAGGAAAGAAATCATAACAGCATAGATTACTCGGTCAACATGAACACATTCGACCTAAATGATTGGGAACATGGATAAAAAGTCATATAGAACAAAGGCGAAATCATCAAAAATAGTGAAGGGCAAAATCACCAAAAATAGCCAAGATGAAGTGTGGCACATGACGCATGTTGCGTGTGATGCGAATGCGCTACTAGTGCTACGTAACTGTTATGCTGGAAAGTTTGCTTTTTAGACTGCTTTGCTGATTTTATTTAATACTTTGCTCACCCACCTGCATTTAGCAACTTGAATACCACTCCCCGGTCCACCGCGAGATTATCTCGTTTGAGTGGAGGGAGGCGGGTATTATTTCCGGTATAGAGGGAGGTTAGTGCTCTAGTGGCTACCCCCTCTATAAAACCGGATGCCAGCCACGACGCGCAGCGGACGCGCGCTACTAGTGCTAAGTAACTGTTATGCTGGAAAGTTTGCTTTTTAGACTGCTTTGCTGATTGTTTTTAAAACTTTGCTCACCCACCTGCATTTAGCAACTTGAATACCACTCCCCGGTCCACCGCGAGATTATCTCGTTTGAGTGGAGGGAGGCGGGTATTATTTCCGGTATAGAGGGAGGTTAGCGCTCTAGTGGCTACCCCCTCTATAAAACCGGATGCCAGCCACGACGCGCAGCGGACGCGCGCTACTAGTGCTAAGTAACTGTTATGCTGGAAAGTTTGCTTTTTAGACTGCTTTGCTGATTGTTTTTAAAACTTTGCTCACCCACCTGCATTTAGCAACTTGAATACCACTCCCCGGTCCACCGCGAGTTTATCTCGTTTGAGTGGAGGGAGGCGGGTATTATTTCCGGTATAGAGGGAGGTTAGCGCTCTAGTGGCTACCCCCTCTATAAAACCGGATGCCAGCCACGACGCGCAGCGGACGCGCGCTACTAGTGCTAAGTAACTGTTATGCTGGAAAGTTTGCTTTTTAGACTGCTTTGCTGATTGTTTTTAAAACTTTGCTCACCCACCTGCATTTAGCAACTTGAATACCACTCCCCGGTCCACCGCGAGATTATCTGGTTTGAGTGGAGGGAGGCGGGTATTATTTCCGGTATAGAGGGAGGTTAGCGCTCTAGTGGCTACCCCCTCTATAAAACCGGATGCCAGCCATGACGCGCAGCGGACGCGCGCTACTAGTGCTAAGTAACTGTTATGCTAGAAAGTTTGCTTTTGAGACTGCTTTGCTGATTGTTTTTAAAACTTTGCTCACCCACCTGCATTTAGCAACTTGAATACCACTCCCCGGTCCACCGCGAGATTATCTCGTTTGAGTGGAGGGAGGCGGGAATTATTTCCGGTATAGAGGGAGGTTAGCGCTCTAGTGGCTACCCCCTCTATAAAACCGGATGCCAGCCACGACGCGCAGCGGACGCGCGCTACTAGTGCTAAGTAACTGTTATGCTGGAAAGTTTGCTTTTTAGACTGCTTTGCTGATTGTTTTTAAAACTCTGCTCACCCACCTGCATTTAGCAACTTGAATACCACTCCCCGGTCCACCGCGAGATTATCTCGTTTGAGTGGAGGGAGGCGGGAATTATTTCCGGTATAGAGGGAGGTTAGCGCTCTAGTGGCTACCCCCTCTATAAAACCGGATGCCAGCCACGACGCGCAGCGGACGCGCGCTACTAGTGCTAAGTAACTGTTATGCTGGAAAGTTTGCTTTTTAGACTGCTTTGCTGATTGTTTTTAAAACTTTGCTCACCCACCTGCATTTAGCAACTTGAATACCACTCCCCGGTCCACCGCGAGATTATCTCGTTTGAGTTGAGGGAGGCGGGTATTATTTCCGGTATAGAGGGAGGTTAGCGCTCTAGTGGCTACCCCTCTATAAAACCGGATGCCAGCCACGACGCGCAGCGGACACGCGCTACTAGTGCTAAGTAACTGTTATGCTGGAAAGTTTGCTTTTTAGACTGCTTTGCTGATTGTTTTTAAAACTTTGCTCACCCACCTGCATTTAGCAACTTGAATACCACTCCCCGGTCCACCGCGAGATTATCTCGTTTGAGTGGAGGGAGGCAGGTATTAGTTCCGGTATAGAGGGAGGTTAGCGCTCTAGTGGCTACCCCCTCTATAAAACCGGATGCCAGCCACGGCGCGCAGCGGACGCGCGCTACTAGTGCTAAGTAACTGTTATGCTGGAAAGTTTGCTTTTTAGACTGCTTTGCTGATTGTTTTTAAAACTTTGCTCACCCACCTGCATTTAGCAACTTGAATACCACTCCCCGGTCCACCGCGAGATTATCTCGTTTGAGTGGAGGGAGGCGGGTATTATTTCCGGTATAGAGGGAGGTTAGCGCTCTAGTGGCTACCCCCTCTATTAAACCGTATGCCAGCCACGACGCGCAGCGGACGCGCGCTACTAGTGCTAAGTAACTGTTATGCTGGAAAGTTTGCTTTTTAGACTGCTTTGCTGATTGTTTTTAAAACTTTGCTCACCCACCTGCATTTAGCAACTTGAATACCACTCCCCGGTCCACCGCGAGATTATCTCGTTTGAGTGGAGGGAGGCGGGTATTATTTCCGGTATAGAGGGAGGTTAGCGCTCTAGTGGCTACCCCCTCTATAAAACCGGATGCCAGCCACGACGCGCAGCGGACGCGCGCTACTAGTGCTAAGTAACTGTTATGCTGGAAAGTTTGCTTTTGAGACTGCTTTGCTGATTGTTTTTAAAACTTTGCTCACCCATCTGCATTTAGCAACTTGAATACCACTCCCCGGTCCACCGCGAGATTATCTCATTTGAGTGGAGGGAGGCGGGTATTATTTCCGGTATAGAGGGAGGTTAGCGCTCTAGTGGATACCCCCTCTATAAAACCGGATGCCAGCCACGACGCGCAGCGGACGCGCGCTACTAGTGCTAAGTAACTGTTATGCTGGAAAGTTTGCTTTTTAGACTGCTTTGCTGATTGTTTTTAAAACTTTGCTCACCCACCTGCATTTAGCAACTTGAATACCACTCCCCGGTCCACCGCGAGATTATGTCGTTTGAGTGGAGGGAGGCGGGTATTATTTCCGGTATAGAGGGAGGTTAGCGCTCTAGTGGCTACCCCCTCTATAAAACCGGATGCCAGCCACGACACGCAGCGGACGCGCCGGCGGCGTGTCTAAGGCGCGCCAAAGGCAAGCCAGTCTGCGCCCGTCCGCGCCCGTCCGCGCCCAGGAGTCGCCAGGAGCCAGAAACCCTGGTCTTTTTCCTTTTGACCATGGTACCCTACCGAGACGGATATACTCCACCAAAGAGATGGTAGAGTTGAGATCTACCCCTTGCCTTGCTGGTAGGTTGGACTCTTGGCCCTCTTATGAGGGTCCTTTTTCTTGTCTGACCTGCCGTTTCCAAGGCACTACTGACAAGAAGATACTTAGTAACCATGCTACGGCCAACATATCACCTCGTGCCCCCTCAGCTAATATGTGCAAACCCCCTTCCAACCCGCAGCAGGGGTGGAAAAGCCTATTGTGTAATGTGAGATCCCTCCCCAAGCACTCTGCCGAGGTTTGGGATCTCTTTTCCTCGGTGCAGCCTGACTTTGGGTTCTTAACCGAAACTTGGTTGAAGCCCCATTCGGTCCCCTCCATAGCTCTTGCTTTGCCAGAGGGATACAGACTTGTTTGCATGGATAGACAGAACAAAATGGGAGGTGGAATTGCCATTGCGCATAGAGATAGTATTAAGATCACTGAGCTGGAACAACACAGTGACCCGACCATGGAAGCAATGGTTTTTCGTATAGACTTTTCGCCCCATATGAGCTGGAAGGGGGCCCTGGTATACCGGCCTCCTGGTCCGCTAAATGGCTTCCCTCTTCAACTTACCGAACTGATCGCTCCACATGTAATTGCGAGTAGCAATTTTTTGCTGCTGGGCGATTTTAATATACATAGTGAGTGCGGTTCTAATGTGGACACAGGGGCACTTGTGATGGAGTTAGCTACTCTAGGGCTGACCAAGCTTAATGAAGGCCCCACACATATAGCTGGTCACACCCTGGATATTGTTTTCTCCAATTCTCCTAATGTCTCCTGCAAATCCCCCCAGTTTCTGTCTTGGTCTGATCATGCGTCAATTGAATTTTGCATTCAGGCGCCTAGGAAGAGAACCCACACCACTCACGATACCCCTCTTTTTTTCAGACAGTGGAAGAGAGTTACGCCAGAGGGCTTCAAACACTTTTTTGAAGAGCCACGGATATCAGAATCAGACAACATCGAAGAGGCCCTTGTCAAGTATAATTTGGCAGTCTCTAGTGCTGTGGACCAGTTAGCCCCTCTGAAACCCTTCCCTAGTACCCCTAAGCATCCCCAGAATGCCTGGTATTCCTCCCAACTTCGCGCCCAGAAACGAATCTGTAGGAAGCATGAAAAACGGTGGCGCCTTACTCATGAGGAGGAAGATAAGGATCGGTTTTATACAGCTCTGGCCGATTACCATGGGAAAAACAGGGCAGCACGCAAAGCTCACATAGCTCTACAATTAGATCAGGCTAATAATGACCCCAAGGTGCTATACCGCATACTACAGTCCTTCACTAACCCTAAAGCATGTGAGAATCCAATGGCCCCTACACATAAATTGTGCGATGACATTAGTACCTTCTTCACACAAAAAATTGAGACTATCTATGACAAAATAGTCCAATTAGGGGAGCACCCCTCCTCTATTATGATCTCCAAAGTACCTGGGCAGACAGTTACCCAATTGTTGGGAAGCTTTCCCTTAGTGACGCAGGCGGAGGTAGAATCACTGATCCGCTTAGTCAAATCAGGATCACCCCTGGATCACATACCGGCAAAAACCACCACCTCTCTTGCCTGTCACCTGTCCCCCTCCATTGCACATCTCCTCAATCTCTCCCTGCGAGGAGGCCTGGTCCCTTTGGAATGGAAAGCAGCACAGGTTATGCCTATCCGAAAGAACACCAAGGCCCCGCTAACTGAGTTCTCCAATCTCCGTCCTATCTCCCTCCTTCCTTTCCTGGGCAAGCTATTGGAGAAACACATAAACACACATCTCTCCAACCATGTCGAACGGACGGGTAGTCTTGATCCATCTCAATCAGGCTTCCGCCCTAAATACAGCACAGAATCGGCCCTACTAGCGGTCACCGACAACATCAGGATGACCCTAGATAGAGGCCATTCCACGATTCTGGTGCTGTTGGACCTATCCGCCGCGTTCGACACGGTTTCCCATAAGATTTTGCTCAGGAGACTGGAGGAGATTGGACTTAGAGATTTGGTTCTCCAGTGGCTGACGAGTTTTCTTTCTTCTCGTTCACAGGCGGTTAACCTTGGTCCGTATCATTCTGCTGTAACAGAGTTGTCCAAGGGAGTACCACAGGGCTCTTGTCTGAGCCCGACTTTGTTTAACATCTATGTGGCTCCCTTGGCCAATCTGTTAAGGAGTAGCAGGTTTATCCCCGTCTCCTATGCTGACGATACCCAGCTGCTTTTTCCATTTGCAAAATGTACTCTTTCAGTGCAGGCCGCTTTCTCTCTGGGAATGAGAAGTATCTCACAGTGGATGAGGAGTAACTTTCTTCAGTGCAATGTGGGAAAGACGGAAATCATGCTCTTCGGGGAAGCTCAACTACTGTGGACCCCCGATTGGTGGCCCACAGACTTAGGCACTCCCCCCGTTCCAAAAACTTGTGTAAAAAACTTAGGTGTTCGCCTGGAGCAGACCCTTACCATGAAGGAGCATGCCGCACAGACAGCCGGCTCTTGTTTTCATGTGTTGGGCCTATTGCGTCGCATCCTTCCCTTGCTCCCTGACTCGTCCAGGAAGACGTTAACCCAG
Organism: Calotriton arnoldi; assembly: GCA_963921515.1. Classification (NCBI taxonomy): domain Eukaryota; kingdom Metazoa; phylum Chordata; class Amphibia; order Caudata; family Salamandridae; genus Calotriton; species Calotriton arnoldi. The sequence goes on along the minus strand of CAWUFW010018300.1, from coordinate 121,827 downwards.
GCGCTTATTTTAAGTCGCCTGGATTATTGTAACAGTCTACTGTTGTCCGCCAACGAGGCTGCTCTTAACAGACTACAGGTCGTCCAGAACACGGCGGCACGCCTGATCCTGAACGCACCGCCTAGGACAGCCTCCTGGCCTCTGCTCTATCAGCTCCACTGGCTCCCAATACGGGAACAAGTACAGTTTAAAATCTGCTGTACCATACATAAGGCCTTGTCCAATTCTGGCCCTAGCTATCTTGCGGATAAATTTATCTCCTATACACCTCGGCGGTCTCTCCGCTCAGGATCCAAATCCCTCCTCGCAGTGCCTGGAATTAAACGGTCCAGACAAGGTGGGAAGGCTCTATCCTATCTAGGCCCCTGTTACTGGAACAAGCTCCCTGTGCAACTAAGACAGTGCACGGAACATCTCCATTTCAGGAAACAGCTCAAGACCTTCCTCTTTCGCTTCTGATTTCTAGCAGACAGCCTTCCCACAGGTGGCCCGTCTCGAGCGCAGAGATACCCCTTCGGGGTCGATTCTGGCGCTTTATAAATAAATAAATAAAATAAATAAATAAAAGTACACATTGAGCAATAAGCGCAATACTTGCAGATTACATTATCACCAAATCCTACGGTAGACTGAATTCCATTGTTTATCATTTTATTTGCACAACTACACAAACCTAAAAACTCATGAAAACTGCAATCAAGTTGTCAGAAAACTGGCATAACACCTAAGCTGCATAAACACACATCGACACAGACACTTAAAAATGCATAGCTCACAATCAATATGATTTACACAGTGGCTCGCCCCAAAAAATCACAATGCAATTTGTAAGGAACCTGCTTCACCACACAAATGAAAACAATACAAACAGGTGCTAATTAAGAATAAAACAGACAGTAAACTTACAACAAGGTATCTTAGTATTTGGCACTGTAAGATTGAAAAGAAAATGTTTCTTCACACTGCTCTCTTCTAATAAAATCTGTTTTCAGAATAGTGTCTAGCGTGTGATATGTATGCACAAATAATGAAGCAAAGCGTTTTTGTTACAAAGAAGGAATTATTATTTCCAATGACATTGAACTTATATTGCAGGATTGTTTACATGGCCCAGACAAAAGCCCATTCCCAGTCTAACAACTGGGTACAGTGCAATTGACTGGGAAAAGGTTTTACCTTATTTGTACCAGTTTAATGCGTGAATACAGCAATCAGAACTTAACATTGTGCAATTACCCTTCGTAAAGCGTCTGCCACCGTTCCGCTCCATTTGTGACATGACTTTTTAAGCAATTTTCGATTAGTTTGAGCTAAATTCATTTTATTTGCTCAGAGATTCACATTCGTGAAAAGGATAAAAATGTTAAGGTTTCCTACACCTCTATACCCCTCTAGGCACTAACCCGATATGTTCCTATGGTTCCTACAGAGAGGTAATGGCCACCCAATCTTTTAACCATCCGTTTGCAAGTATGTTTGATAAATCGTGAATGGTTTTATACCCAATGTGCCACACCCATATTACCCTCCCCTAGACACTGCAACAAATATAACTTGACACAAAGAGATGCAGTTGGTCATGTGACGCTTGAGGTCAAAATTTAATAACCCAAGCAAAAATCCTATAACTCAAGAAAATGTTTCCTTTCTTTTCAGGGCGAAAGCCCTTAACCACCCTCATGGACTCTTGACTGCGTCCACTGCCCTTTATTCAGCTTCAGTTTTAAATGACAAATGATTTTATAGAGCATTTCGTTTGTCATATATTGTAATCAATAACATGTATTGACTTTCAATAGTCATATGTAACATACTATCATCTATTACTAGCTCATGAACTTTACCATAAGGTTAATAGCCTGGGTTTTGAAGGTGGTATTGTGGAACTTGTTGTCCTCTCATTATGCCAGGCGACATTTTCTAGTATATTTGTGGAGATTATGTTCCTAACATTAGATCATATTTTTCATAATTTATGCGTGTTATAACATCAAGTTGCGCGTGGCATGGTGGCTATGGGTCGCCTTATACTCAGTGGAGGCTGCTCCCAGGAAGCAGTAGTGTGGTGGTGGTAAGGGGGTAGGGGGTTTTAAAAAACAAGAAAAATCACTTATCTGCCGGCCCCGCCCGCCTCTGTCCTCTCTGTCCTCTTCCTGGCTTCTGTGCGAACAGGAAGCACCCAAGCTCCCCAAAGCCAATCACAACACTGCAATGCAGCATTGTGATTGGTCTGAGCGCCGTGGTTCGGGGCTCAGACAGGGAATGAGAGCCTGGGCATGTTCTCCACCCATTGGAGAACATGCAAAGTGCGCATGACTGTTTGGCTGGCCCATGCCGCAGGCCAAACAGTCATGAGCACTTAGAGAGTGCCACCACTCTTCCCCCTGCGCTGTCCTGCCCAGCCCAGCCCAGCCCCGCCCACCCCTAAAAACTGCCTCAGCACTGAAAAATAATTAGAATAACCTCGCGTTATTATCATCTTATTTTTCCCTTTTTACAGTGCTGAAAGGCAGTGGGGCGGAGGAGCCGCCCCTGCTTATACTTTAAGCGAGTTCTGATGCTAACATGGTTTTAGCATTACTGTGGAGGCTATCATGCCTCTAATATCAAACTGCAATACCACTAATACTTGTGCGTCACGTCATCCAGACGCGCGCTACTTAACTATTACTATGGATATAAAACGAGTGTTGGCATTTACGCGCTCTCCTTGCCGAGATGGAATCGGAGAACAGCAGACACTACAGAGGTGAGCTAAGGACTCTGCCTCCTTAATATGAAGGGGAGTGATTCTTATGTTTTTTGATTCATATGGCAGTTGTAGCGATCTCAATTGTGTTAGTGTGCACGTCATTCAGTGCTCATTCGCCTTATTAATCTCCGTACAGGAACCCTGTTCATTTTTCATTATGAGGATTGGTCTGAAGAATTGGAGTTGATCTGCTCCCATCCATATGGTGTAATTTACAGATGGGATAAATATGCTGTTGGTGTTGTCTTCCTAACCTGTGTCTCCGTCTCTATACTTTTTATACCATTTAGCCCTGTTTATGTTCATCCAATAAGGATTGAGTTGGAGCCTAGCACCTGACTTGACAGCGGGTGAGCAATTTAAACTTTTGAGCACATTTTTTGGGTTATTTTACTAATGCATTCTACACCCTCATTTGAACTGTGTTCCACTGTTTTGTCTTGGTTCTTGTCAATAATTGTTTTTATCATCTATAGCTCTCGTTTTAGGTGCTGAGAATAGTGGACTTATGTGAATTGCCACTTTGATGTTTTTTTATAAGTATATAACATTCATTATTTACCACCTATTGGCACCTTTTGGCAGAGTGACTACCCAGTTGTCCTGATGAGTGCCCAGATCCCCTGAAAGGGTCCTGAGAAAGGCAGAAACATGTTGATCTGGTTTCTTTTGGGTTGAAGATCTCACTCCCCTCTGAGTTTTAATCTGCTGCTTGGGGACCGCTAATAAAGGTATTAGTCCACTATAAGGGGGTTTTGAGTTAATTTTGTTTCACATTCACATTGCACTCTGCACTTACAATTTACCCCACCCATACCTAGCTCTCAAAGGGATACTACCTGACTACATATAACACACCTCAAAGAGCTCCTTCCGTCACCTCTTTTGGGATTGAGCCTGAAGTTGCAGCCCACACCATTTAATTTTTATTCCTGGTGTGAGGAGGGGCCAGATAAAGAAGCATGCCACCTTATGGTGGGTGAGGGTTTCTGAGTTAAAGGATTTTGCTTGAGTCATAAGATTTTGTCCGTAAATATCACATGACTGACTGCATCTCTTTGTGTGTTGTATTTAAAAGCTTTGGGGAAGTGATGTATGTTTAGATCATACAATTATCTCTGACCCTTTTGTGTTGTGAGCAAATATAACATGCACAGTAGGACTAATACAACATCAGTTTCTTCTCTTGGGCCACAGGGGCACACATAGGTATCAAAACGTCCCACAGGTGCCACATTGTCTTCTTCAGTCATGCAGTATATACCGATACAAAAGGGGATGATGGACGGAGCGTTAGAGCAAATCAAACACTCACCCCCAGTCAACTGATCTGGGTTTAATCCATCATCATTCTTTAGCTCACTCCACCACCCCAGTTCAGACATGGCCATATGCAAATCAGTCTGACCCTGTGCCTCATGGGAACAGTCCAGCCCGAACTGCCAAGCCATGTCTTCCCTGTACCGGAAACAAGCATCCTGGGACCGGTTTCGGGTTCAAAACCCTCATCAGCCAGGCTATCTTGAATCCAGTGGCAAAGTGAGCAAGGGACCCACGTCTGGGCATACCCTGCCAACTAAGGGTGAACAAAGCGATACCAAAGGGGATGATGGACGGAGCGTTAGAGCAAATCAAACACTCACCCCAAGTCAACTGATCTGGGTTTAATCCATCATCATTCTTTAGCTCACTCCACCACCCCAGTTCAGACATGGCCATATGCAAATCAGTCTGACCCTGTGCCTCATGGGAACAGTCCAGCCCGAACTGCCAAGCCATGTCTTCCCTGGACCGGAAACAAGCATCCTGGGACCGGTTTCGGGTTCAAAACCCTCACACAGGCACAGGGTCAAGACTGATTTGCATATGGCTGGGTTCAAACTGGAATGGCATGGTGAGCAAAAAATGATGGATTTAGGCCCAGATCTCTGTACTGGGGTGAATGTATGACATTGTTCTGCATTCTGTCCATCAACTGTTGTTTTTGCATTTGTCACCCCGAGTGGGACGGGTATGCCCAGACGTGGGTCCCGTGCTCACTACGCCACTGGAGTAAAGCTATCCTGGCTGATGAAGGCTGATAGCCTGAAACCGGTCCTAGGATGCTTGATTCCGGTCCAGGGAAGACATGGCTTGGCAGTTCGGTCTGGACTGTTCCCATGAGGCACAGGGTCAAGACTGATTTGCATATGGCTGGGTTCAAACTGGAATGGCATGGTGAGCAAAAAAACGATGGATTTAGGCCCAGATCTCTGTACTGGGGTGAATGTATGACATTGTTCTGCATTCTGTCCATCAACTGTTGTTTTTGCATGCAGTATATACCAGCATCAATATAGAGTTGGAATGGGATGCTCAACTGTGTTTCCCCACATACTTTGAATGCTTTCCGTGATTAGGGTATGTTGTAGCCACCCTGACTGCCAGTAGGTTCTTTGCAAAAAAGCAGAGACAGTCACAACGCTACTGTCTCATGCACTCACTACACTGAACTGCTAAACAATAAATCCACCACACTGAACTGTTAAACAATAAATCCACTGCTCTTGATTTCCTCTTTACCATGTAGTACCAAAAAATGGCCTTAGAGGCATGGCTCATGAAATACTATTACAACTTGACAGCGGCGTCAGACTGGGACAGAAAACAGGCCCAGGCACCAGAATAAAAGTGGCCTCCATTAGTGAATTCGACAGCTGAAAAGTGGCCCACATTTGCAAATCGGAGCAGTTTTCAACTTGGAAAGACACGCTGTATAGAGGTTTTGCAGGATATGGAAGACTACATACAATTGTGCTTGCTGCAGGAAATGTTTGTGGTAACACCAGGCAAATCAACAATTTAAATCAGCCCACCAGACCATAAAACAGGCAAAACACTGGCTCACTCACTGACCTGTCAGCCCAGCCCTTCGGACACTGCCTTATTGCCCTATCGGCCAATACGACTCTGCTTGGCAGACAGGTAACAGAGGTTGTACTATATAGCACAATTTAGAAATAATGCCTCATCATAGTTAACGTTTCTAAGAACTCCTACATCTCGCCATTCTTGCAGAAGATACACTGGCTTCTGGCTTCGTCAAGGATTCCTTTTGCTCATAAAGCAATCTACGCTCAAAATTCCTGATTACCTAAAAAAACACCAACAAATTTAGCAGTCAATGAGATCTTTGATATTTACAGGAAGTACACTCATGAACCCATGACAAAGAGTGAAAAAGAAAGCAGGTGGTAGGGCATTTCTTGGAATAGTGACAACGTAATGGAATGACTTTCGGGTGAGCTAAGTTTGACAGAACATCTTCTTTTCAGGAAGGTAGTGAATAGACACTTTTCTAAGGGAATTCTTCCTAACCCTTGTTGGCAGCACTTAGTTGCCTGTTCCGATATGCAATGCTTTATGAATTTGTATTAGGATGATTATGAATACATGGATAGACAAAACATTCTACACTTGCATGACATCATTCATTTCACTAACTGCACATTTTTGTTGTACATTCAACAACTTATCTGGTTTGCAAGTGTGGGTGTCTGTGTGGTGTTCTTTCCCCTTCTGCCGCCTAATAGCCACATAGATCACGTTACTGATGTCTGACTACACAGATCAACCTTTTGATCTACAACATCAGAACTCACCTTTGCCTGGCTCTTGCCAGTATTTGACCCTCCATTTTTCATACATACACTTTAACTCCATGATCCTTGGGGATTCTCTCTGTTAGACCTGCCACCATTAGGGTGGTCTTCCCCCAAACATTTTGCCTGCTTACCTACTCTTTTTGCTGATTCTTTTTGTTGGCCTTAGGACTCTGAGCACTTTACCACTGCTAATCAGTGCTAAAGTACATGTGCTTCTCTCCTAAACATGGTAACATTGGTGTATACCCAATTGGCGTATTTAATTTGCTTGTAAGTCCCTTGTCAAGTGGTATACCATATACCCAGGGCCTCTAACTTAAATGCTGCTAGTCGGCCTGCAGCACTGATTGTGCCACCCACACAAGTAGCCTTTCAAATCTATCTCAGGCCTGCCACTGAAAAGCTTGTGTGTGCAGTTCACTGTCACTTTGATTTGGCATTTAAAATCCTTTGTCAAGCCTTAAACACCCCTTTTATTACGCATAAGTCACCCCTAAGGTAGGCCCTAGGTAGCACATAGTGCAGGGTGCTGTGTAAGTAAAAGGTAGGACTTGTACTCTTAAGTTTTGCATGTCGTGGTAGTGACAAACACCCAAATTAGTTTTTCACTACTGTGAGGCCTACTACTCTCATAGGTTAACAAAGGGAATTCCTTAATACGCTTTTAGGCGGTAATTCCTAATTAGAAAGGAGCAGCTGTGTCATGTTTCATATCTTTGGAATGGTAATGATAAATCCTCTTTACTGGTAAAGTTGGATTTAACATTACTATTTTAGAAATGCCACTTTTAGAAAGTGGACATTTCTCTGCTCTTATAGCTCTGTGTGCCTGCAGCCTGTCTCCAATACACGTCTAGGGTGGGTGACAGCTACACTTTGTGCATTCCCTCTAGACAGCCACAAACACAGGAAGGTTAGGTGTGTCTGAGTACTAATCTGCATTCTGATGGCTCCTCCTGGGCAGGAAGGGAGGGAGGGGCTGACACATCTGAATAGGCAGTGACCTGTGCATCACCCTGGGAGTGGAATCGGAGCATCGCACTCGGAACCGCTGCCTCGCGCCTGGAACCACCGCTTCTGAACCAACACATCACCGCCACTGCGAGGGGAAGATCGATGCATCATCCCTCCAGTGTAGATTAACCTGGCGCATCGTCTTCAGAACCTCCACACTCAGAACTGGCGCTTCGTTCAAAGGACCCGATGCATGAAGAAAATCGACGCATCACCTCAACTACGGGTCTGTCAGGCTTGCCGCGTGGCGGCTCTGATTTCAGAGCCCTGGGGGGTGAAGCCTGCTCACTATATGTGGGGAGTTGGCAGGCAGGAGCTTCTTAGCGTTCTAGTTGTTGGGAACTCAGCCTCCTGCCACCACATCACTTACCTTCAGGACTTGCTGTTACTCCTTGCGTTGTCGGCGATCTTTGTGCTCCAGCTCCTTTTCAGCGGTTTCTAGCATTCTTGGCATCTTCTCCATGTTGGCGCTGGTCTCCTGTTCCACTCCTGCTCCAGGTTGTTGATGTCGGGTGTTCTTCACTTCCTTCCCGTGCCAGCACGGGTCTTCTGGTTTTCTCCTGCTCCTCGTCATCAGTGCCGGTTGTTATTGGCATCCTCTTCGCGTTGGCACAGGATTCCCGAGTACCTGTATATAACAAACGAAAAGACAAGAGTCACAAAGTATCGCAAGTGTGAAGAGACAGGTAACGCGCTATGCGCTGAACTGCATGTTTTCAGATGCTTATACTTATCCGATTTTGAAGCATTATAAGACTTTCCAGAAATTTTCATGTACTGATATACTAAGGACCTAAGGGAAAAAGGCACAAAATCATTGAATTGTCAACATATGTCACAGTGATTATTGTTAAGTGCATAATTTATAAGTGCAAGATTTATTGCTTTGTCGGGGTGCATTTAAGATTGCTTTGGTATGAACATATATATATCTCACAGAGTCCTCATGAAGAAATGCTGATTTACGTATGTTGAATTATGTTCATTTTCCTATGCTTTTTAGCTGTATCATAAAAGCTGACAGAGATGATATTCTAATACTTAAGACAGGAATTCCATTTAAATAGGACATAAGACAAGCTATGAATTTTTGGGGTAATTGGATATTAATGTTTATGCTATCTAACTTGCTCATCTAGATGTATGACTTATCAGTGGTTTCTCAATTCACCCAATTAGCGGAAGAGGGGGACACATAGGTATAAACAATATTATACTGCTGTAGATAGGGGTATACTATAGATGCTCATCACATTACACTGCATACTAACACACTTTGTTATTTCACACACAAGGAGAGACTGGACGGGGCCTTCGTGACTTCATCTAGAGCACAGACATCAGAGGACGTCTTCTGTTGTTTTCTTTCTCATCCCTCCCCTCTTCCCCTTTGGTTGGGCCTGACTTTGACGATCGTTGGGTCGGATCAGCTATTAGTGAGGTTGGGACATAGCACAGCTGTCTCCTTTTGTTCCCGTGAAAAGGTCCAGGTGAGGCTTTGACCGGGCCGACATCGACGTATTGCTCGTCTGCACCCCAACATCCCGCTGTTGCGACCAGGATCAAGGTCCTCTGTTCACTGGGCCTTCATGGCTCTTGTCCCTGGCCTGCGCCCCATCGCAGTTCTCCAAACTGTTGACTTTGAACTGGTCCAGCGCAACCAGAAATCCCCCTTAGGCGCTTATAGCTTCTATGCTGTAGAACTCTTTTTTCCTTTAAAAATTCATAATTTGACTTCTACTTATTTGATGTGTGTTATTTTGGTCTTGATTTATTTATAACATTCTTGTTCATTGTTCTAAACCAGTGTGGAGTCTTTTTGTGGTGTTCTCCTTGTGTTACCGTTTGTGGTACACATATATTTTACACATTGCCTCTTCAGTTTAGCCTGACTGCTCGGTGCCAAGCTACCAGAGGGTGAGCACAGGTTATCTTTTAGTGTGTATCTACCTTAACCTGACTAGGTTGGTTGTCCCTACTTGGAGAGGGTGCATACCTCTGCCAACTAGAGAGACTCAATTTCTAACATTGGTAAGCAGTGGTGAGGATAGGACTTGTGTTTGTGCAATTCCATATAGTAACTCATTATTCACTACAACTCTATACCAAATTCAATTAGAACCCTTTTTAATTCTCCCGAACTGACTTTTTGATTTTTTTGCTAAACCATGTCTCTCTCTGGAGAAGCAGCACCTGCACATCCAGTATTTGATTTTGAGCTGGCCAAGCTACAGTCCTACACTGTGGCCCAGTTAATGACTTTTACAAGGGGTTTTAAGTATCTATGAAAGGCTTCACCAGTAAGGTGTTGCTGCAGAAGGCTTTGAGAGCCTAGACAGAGGCTCGTAATGCATTGGCTGAGATCCCAGAGGAAGAGGAGCAGGAAATTGAGGAGGGGGATGAAGAGCTGCTGTGGATTTGGGACTGCCTGTGGAGGAGGCCAACAACTTGCTTGAAGCAGTGGTGGTTCCCAGAGTTGGGAGCAGTACCTCATCAAGGAACCTGCCTCCAGAGGAGCTGGCAGACATGAGGGAGGAGAGAAAGGTTAAGTTGGAGCTTGCTAAGCTGGGAGAAGAGCAGGCTCTGGCTGAGACGAGGTTAGCTCTTGAGGAGAAAAAACTATCCCATGGGTTAAGCCTCAGAGAGCTGGACATAAGAGTCCTAGAAGTGGGGTCCAGCAGTAATGGTGGCAGCATACCTGCAGTGCGTACTTGTGAGTCTAGAGTCTGGATACCCAAGTATTTGGTGCCCAGTTATGTGGTGGGGGATGACATAAACAAGTGGTTTGCAGCCTATGAAGTGGCTCTAAGAGTGCACAAGGTTCCAGAGGAGTCCTGGGGTGGTAGTTCATTGAGGTACATGCCCACAGTGGGGATGACAAACTTCTCGTACTAGAAGTGGGGGACCAGGCATGCTGCTCTGCAATGAAGGCCATCTTGGTCAGTAAGTTTGGTCTAATCCCTTAAAAGTATAGGCAACTGTTCATGACCAGCCACAATACCTCATCACAGACATGGGTGGATTTCTTAGATTATACTAGCAAGGCACTGAAGAGCTGGGTGAGGGGCAGCAAGGTTGCTGATTATACAGGGCTGTACAACTTACTTTTAAAGGAGCACATGCTTTATACTAACACCTGGTTGACAGTAAGCTTTCTGACCCCAGGAAGCTTGCAGGGGAGGTGGACATCTGGTTCAGCACCAGAGTGTCCAAGAAGGTATCCGGGGAGACTCCCAAAAGGGTGGTCAGAGTTCCCAACAGAAGAGAGAGGGGGGCATAAAAAGAAGAAGTTCTGTTCAGGCCCCCAAAACAACTCACAGGGGAAAGGGTCTCACTCCCAATCTGGCCACCAGAAGAAAAACTACCCTGACAAAAGTCAGCATCCCAAAACTCCCAAGTGCTAGTAGTGCTGTAAGTATGGACACTACAAAGGGGGTCCCAAATGTCCAAAAAGAGCACAACCTCCCACTGGAGGAAAAGTTCCAGGAATGGCGAGTATAGTTCTGGGGGAGGAGTTTGTCTCAGTTAATGGGGTGGGAGTTTAGTGGGGTTGCCCTAGTGTCCCCGGGTGACAGCGAGATGGTTCCTAAGATCCATGTGCCCTCTAATACTACAAAGTATAGGCAATGGGTCACCAACAATGGACAAGGTTTTGAGGTTCCGAGGGAAGCAGGTGCCAGCATGACTTTGGTAAGGAGTCAGCTGATGTCTCCAGAGCAGGTGATTTCCAATGCATTCCATCAGGTTGTGGTGGCTGACAACAGAGAGGGTCACTACCCAGTGGCCCTTGTTCCATTTGAGTGGGGGGAGGGGCCAGATATTCTGAGAGTTGCAGTGAATCCTGCCATGCCTGTGGGCTGTTTGCTTGGTAATAACCTTGATCACACTACCTGGAAGGAAGTAGAGTTCAAGGCTCATGTGGAAATGCTGGGGTACCTGATTGGATCTGTGCAACCACAAGGTCCATGGCTGCCCAGGATGGGAGTCAATATAAGCTGGAGCCTGGAAAAATGGCCCAGCCATCTGCTAAGAAGGGGAAAGGCAGAGGGCATTGGAAAACAGCCCCTGAATGTCTTCCCAGTGAGGTGGATGGGGCACCTGTGGTGGCCACCCCGTAGCCCACTGAGGAGAGCACTGCTCCCTTTGGTGACCTACCAGAGCTTGCTGGATGGCATGTGGAAGGAGGACCCACCAAGGAGGAGTTCTGTAGGACACAGAGGGAGTGCCCAACTTTTGAGGGCATGAGGCAACAGGCTGAAGCCTAAGCAGCAGGTGATGCAGTCACATTTACTTGGAGGACAACCTTCTTTACAATAAGCCTAAGGCTCCTGTGATGGGACAATAAGGGCCCTAGTGGTCCCCCAATGCAACATGGCCTTCCTACTGGAGCTGGCTCACAAAATTCCCCTGGCAGGACACCTTGGCCAAGACAAGACATTTGCAAGGATTGTTCCCCACTTCTACTGGCCTAGGATCAAGACTTCCTCAGATGTGTTCTGAGTAAACTTCCAGGCCAGTGGGAAGACAGAGCAGAGGCTTAAAGCCCCCCCCTTAAGCCCTTTCCTGTCGTTGGCACACCCTTTGAGAGGGTGGGCTTCAACATTGTTGGGTCTATGGATCATCAGACTGCTTCAGGCATCAGGTTTATCCTGGTTCTGGTGGATTATGCCACTAGGTACCCAGAGGCAATCCATTTGAGGACCATAACTGCACCTGCAGTGGCAAAGACCCTGATGTGGCTCTTTACCTGAGTGGCTTTCCCCAAGGAAGTGGCATCTAACATGGGCACCAGCTTCATGTCTGCTTATATGCAGTCAATGTTGAAGGAATGTGGGGTAACCTACAAGTACTCTGCTCAACCTACCATCCACAAACAAATGGGCTTGTTGAAAGATTCAACAAGACCCTGAAGGACATAATTAGAAGCCTGCCTGAGGCCCTCAGTAGTAAGCGGGACATCGTCTTGCCATGTCTTCTCTCTGCATACAGAGAGGTGCCATAGAAGGGAGTGGGCTTCAGCCCCTTCTAGCTTCTGTTTGGACACCCAGTCAGAGGACCTCTGCGTTTGGTGGAAGAAGGGTGGGAGCAAGCTCTCAGAAAGAGTCCCCAGGATGTAATGAGCTACATGCTGGTCTTCAGAAGCCAAATGGCTAAGTTTTGGAAGCAAGCTTCAGACAGCTTAGAAGCCATTCAGGATGAAAGGAAACAATGGTATGATCAAATTTCTACCACTGTGGACTTGCAACTTGGGCAGAAAGTGTGGGTTATGGAACCTGTGGAGCCCAGGGCCCTCCAAGACCATTGAAATGGGCCCTATGAGGTGATTAAATGGAAGGCTGAGACCACGTACCTGGTGGACCTTAAGATCCCTAGGCAACCCCACAGGGTGCTCCATGTCAATCGCCTCAAACCCCACTTTGTGAGGGCTGAGCTCACCATGCTGTTCGTGACATATGGAGAGGAGGAATAGGAGAGTGAACCTCTCCCTGACCTCTTAGACTCCAAGGAAAAAGATAGATCTGTGCAGGGAGTAATCCTTTCCCTCAGTCTAACTACTGAACAGCAGAGGGACTGCCACCAAGTGCTGGGGCAGTACTCCTCTCTGTTCTCCCTCATCACTGGGACTACCCACCTGTGTTCCCATGTTATGGACACGGGAGATAACCTTCCTTTCAAGAACACACCTTACAGGTTGGGCCAGCATTAAGGAAGAGGTTTCCAAAATGCTGGAGATGACGGTGATAGAACCCTCCAGTAGCCCTCTGTCCAGTCCTGTTGTTCTGGTACCAAAAGCTGCTCCACCAGGTACCACCCCTGAACTAAGGTTCTGTGTGGATTATAGAGAGCTCAACTCATTTACAAAGACAGATGCTGATCCCACCCCCTGGGCTGATGAGCTTATTGACAGGTTAGTGGCTGCCCAGTACTTAAGTCCCTCTGATCTTACAACAGGTTACTGGCCGATCGCTCTAAAAGAAGGAGAAAAGGAGAGGTCAGCCTTTTCCACTCCAGAGGGCCACTATCAGTTTAGGGTGATGCCCTTTGGATTCAAGAATGCCCCTGCCACCTTCCAGACGTTGGTGAACCAGGTCCTTGCTGGAACGGAGGCCTTCAGTGCTGCCTATCTGGATGACATAGCTATCTTCAGTAACTGATGGAAGGCCCACCTTTTTTACCTCCAGGAAGTGCTTCAGGCTCTGCAATAGGCAGGCCTGACTATCAAGGCCAGTAAGTGCCAGATAGGGCAGGGGTCTGTGGTGTACGTGGGACACCTGGTGGGCTGGGGTAAGGTGAAGCCCCTCCAAGCCAAGATAAAGACTATCATGACCTGGAAGTCCCTCAAAACCCAGACTGATGTCAGAGCATTCCTGGGTCTCATTGAATACTATAAGAGGTTTGCCCCCTTGACAGAGCAGACTTCTAAGAAGCAGCCCAGAATTGTGATTTGCACATAGGCATACCAAAAAGCATTTGACTAACTTAAGCATGCCATGTGCACAGCCCCTGTGCTCAAGGCCCCTGACTTTTCCAAGGTGTTTATCCTCAGAGCATGGCATAGGGGCAGTACTTTCACAACTTAATGAAGAGGGCTTAGACCAACCTGTAGCCTTCCTCTCCAGGAGGTTGCTCCCAAGGGAAAAATGAGAAGCTTTTGCTGTGGTCTTGGCACTGAAGAAGTTAAGAAAAAACTTGTTTGGTACTCACTTCCTGATTCAGACTGACCACAGCGCCTCAGGTGGCTCATGCAATTGAGGAGTGAGAATCCAAACCTGTTGAGGTGGTCCATTTCCTTACAGGCTATGGACTTCAGGGTCCAATACAGACCAGGGGTAGACCATGGCAATGCTGATGGTCTATCTAGGTTTTCTGCTTTAGTGATAAAAACTCCCTAGGGGTTGGGTAGATCTCTCCACTTACAGCTGGGGGGACACGTGTTAGACCTGTCACCCTTGGGGTTTGACTGCTTATCACATCTTTTTGCTGATTCTTTTTGTTGTCCTTAGGACTCTGAGCCCTTTACCACTGCTGATCAGTGCTAAAGTGCACGAGATTCTCCCCTAAACATGGTAACATTGGTGTATACACAATTGGCAGAATTAATTTAATTGTAAGTCCCTTGTAAAGTGGTATACCATATACCCAGGGCCTGTAACTTGAAGGCTACTAGTGGGCTTGCAGCTCATATTGTACCACCAACACAAGTAGCCTTTCAAACCTATCTCAGGTCTGCCACTGCAAGACCTGTGTATACAGTTCACTGCCACTTCTATTTGGCATTTAAAACCCTTTGCTAAGCCTTAAACTCCCCTTTTATTACACATATGTCACAACTAAAGTAGGCCCTAGGTACCCCATAGGGCATGGTGCAGTGTAAGTAAAAGGTAGGACATGTACTCTTATGTTTTGCATTTCCTGGTAGTGACTAAACACCCACATTTGTTTTTCACTACTGTGATGCTTACTCCTCTCATGGGTTAACATTGGGAATTCCTTAATACACTTTTAAGCTTTAATTCCTGATTAGAAAAGAGTAGCTGTATCATGTTTCATATCTGTGGAGTGGTAATGATAAATCCTCTTTACTGGTAAAGTTGGATTTAATATTACTATTTTAGAACTGCCACTTTTAGAAAGTGGACATTTCTCTGCTCTTACAGCTCTGTGTGCCTGCAGCCTGTCTCCAATACACGTCTGGGTGGGTGACAGCTACACTTTGTGCATTCTTTCTAGACAGCTATAAACACAGGAAGTTTAGGTGTGTCTGAGTACTCATCGGCATTCTGATGGCTCTTCCTGGGCAGGAAGGGAGGGAAGGCTGACTGTAGTAATCAAGTCCAGACAGGTTGATGTAGTTCAGGATGATTTATTGAAGTTAGTTACAGGATCTGATCTACATATCCTGTAACTAACTTCAATAAATCATGCGACGTGGCTTGTCCTCATAATGCAGAGGATGTTCGTAACCTTTGTAGTTGCTTGATGTGCATTCCTCACCAAAACAGAGGGGAAACCTCTCCCTCAATGTCGATGGTGTCAGGAACAATAGGACAGAGGAACTGCAGCTCATGTACAGCTGAAAGAGAAACAGCAAAAACAGCAAAAACTGGCACACGAGGGTTGAGGGCGACCGATGGCAAGGTCACTGGTGGGGCCAGTTTGCCTGTGATACAATAGCTGTTAGTTAAAATAAGTTCTTTTACCTTGAAGTTTTTCCTGGTTTGAAATCTGTGTAGATAATGTTTCCAGGTTCGTAGGTTCAGGGTACCAGAGTCTTAGTTCTAATCGTAGATTGTAGTTTCTTGTTGCTTCTTTTCAAAATCTTGACTCTTTGAAAAATGACTTCATTTGTTGAGCATGTAGTACAAGGGTAAGTCTCCAGATCGTCGCCATAAAATTGTAGTAATCAAGTCCAGACAGGTTGATGTAGTTCAGGATGATTTATTGAAGTTAGTTACAGGATATGTAGATCAGATAGATGTGTCCAGTACAGGTCCTGAACTAGCCCCACCAGGAGCAGCCAGCATGCTGCTCAGCCCATTCTCAACTGTGGCTTTTCTTCACAGACTCCCAACTTCCGTAATACATCATCACAGTAACATTCCACTGGCTGAGCATGTGGTGGAAAATGGCATACATAAAGATAGACAGTATACTAGGATACTACACTGACACCCACACCTGTCCCCACACAAAGGGCTGATTACCCCCTACTGATACTCTAGAGCCAGTGATGGGAAAAAAGGACCTGTGTGCACTTCAAAGACCCTTATTTGAAGTCACCCTCACTTCAAAGGCAGAACTGGGTTTTAGTACTGGTTCCCTGACCCTCCCAAATCAGCCACCTCTGGACCTACAACTGGACTCTATCAGATGAACTGCTGCTGTCCTGCATCTAGGACTGATACTCTGCTGGACTGCTGACCTGGAAGGCTTACTTTTCTGCTGTGCTGCCCTGCTACTCTTTGATCCTGCTGAGGAGAGCTGGACTTTGCCTTGCAACTGAAGTGATCTCCAAGGGCTTGTTGGCTTGTCTCCTGTTGCTTGAGACTCAGGGATATTAAAGTCTCTACCCCTGTGCCTGGATCACTGGAAGTGGACATAGATACTTGCACCAGAGAAATCGATGCATCTCCATTCTGCATGTAGCAGAACTGGTGCATCAACCCTTTTTTGGGAGTAGAATCGGCGCATCGCAATTGGAACTGCCGCATTACATCCGGAACCACCATTCGGAACCAACACATCACCACCTGTCATAAGCCACCTACCTGGATTCCAATTAGATTACAAAGGGGCGGTAACGCTAGTTTCCGAATCCTTCTGAGACTTGCCCTCGGTTTACTGGAGGAGACACTGCTCCAATGGCAACTCCCAGGGGTAAGGGGGTTGGGATGGAGAGAGCTTGTATAAGCAAAGATGCTGTGGCTCATCTACTCAAGAGCAACACTGCAGCAGGCATTCACACCAGTCTGATGAATGGTACCGGCAGATATGGTACCTATAAACAAACAAATAATAAGACTTTAGTCTTGTATTAACTCTATCTCTCAAAGGTATCACCTCACGAAAGATATTCAAATCTCAACCAACGTTTGGTTTTGTTGTTGTTTTGTGTTCATTTAGATTGTTTGTAGAGGCTCCTTTATCAAAATTTTTGAAACTGTGGGGACTATGGTTTCAGCATCAAACCCACAAGCAAATTTGGAAGGGGTTAGCTTCACCCAACTCCTCTCTGGCAGAAACCTGCCAACAGTATGTACAAGTTGAACAAAAACACTGGTTACCTTTGTTTGCAGCACAATGTTGCGACTGTGCTCTGCGTGTAGTAAAACTAAGTCTGTTAATGCTTCTCTCCTTTCTTCTTGTTCTTTTTTTCATCCAGGTGGCGACTAATGCAGGACATTCTTTGTGGTGAGATCGAACCAGGAGGATCAAGGGAGCTGGCAAGACAGAGCCCTGGAAGCCGGGAAACAGGTAAGTGGCAGGCGAAGAGGCTAAGCGAAGTGGAGGAGTGTGGACAGTCTTTAAATAAGACTGCTTTAGAATGTTCATAAAGGTCACATTCTAATTATTTGTAACAAGGAACAGGTGCAGATAATTAACTTGATGAGGCTACCTTCTAGAAGGGGCTTTAGAAGGTTCACAATGGTCGCATTCTAATTGCTTATAGCAAGGAACAGGTGCAGATGATTAATTTGATGAGACTGCCTTCTAGGAGGTGTTTTTAGAATGTTCACGAAGGTCACATTCTAATTGCTTATAGCAAGAAACAGGTGCAGATGATTAATTTGATGAGACTGCCTTCTAGGAGGTGTTTTTAGAATGTTCACGAAGGTCACATTCTAATTGCTTATAGCAAGGAACAGGAGCAGGGGATTAATTTGATTAGGGCTGTCTTCCGGAAGGTTCACATTGAGATCGTCTATGCGGTTGCTTGATGCTTATTCTGGTGGATTTTCTGGATTTTTCTGTGGCGCCTGAAACCTGACCTTGCATATGCATGCTAAAACATTTGTAAAAGCTATTAAGCCTTTTCAAACAAACCAGTGAACACCAGCTGCAGCTAGCTATTACCAACAACATGTAATATGGTCAAAGGTCAGGGTACAAGACATTTGTTCATTCATAAGTGTTGGGAGGAATGATATGAGCCATGCCGGTATATTGTGATGGTCAAGAGAGGTGAGCTGTGGCTGGAATCCTGACACCACCACTGCATGTAGAAGATAGATGCATCGCCCCTCCAGCACGGATTAACCGGGTGCATCGCCTCTGGAACAACCGCACTCAAAACTGGCACTTCACTCAACACCCTGACGCATCGCCACCACTGCATGAAGAAAATCGATGCATCACCTTGACTGTGGGCCAGACATCGACACATCGCTTGTCTGCACTCCGCATCTCGCTATTGCGACCAGGATCAAGGTCCTTTGTTCACCAGGCCTGCATGGCTCTTGCCCCCGTACTGCGCCCCATCGCGGTCGGCCTAAACTGTTGACTTTGTCCCGGTCTAGAGTGACCAGATAACCCCCATAGGCTCTAATTGCTTCTAAGTGCTAGAACTCTTTTTTATCCTTTAAAAATTCATAACTCGACTTCTACTTATCGGATTATTGGTATTTTGGTCTTGATTTATTTATAAAATTCTTGTCTATTTTTCTAAACCAGCATGGAGTCTTTTTGTGGTGTTTTCATTGTGTTACTGTGTGTGTATGTGTGTGTGTGTTGCACAAATACTTTACACATTGCCTCTTAAGTTTAGCCTTACTGCTCTGTGCCAAGTTACCAGAGGGTGAGCACAGGTTATCTTTTATTTTGTATCTAGCTTACCCTGACTAGACTGGTGGTCCCCACTTGGACAGGGTGCATAACTCTGCCAACTAGAGACCACATTTCTAACACTCTCCCATACACTTATGTCAACAATGTCTGTGTCTACCGGGCCCCTCAGCTGACCGTGTGACTGTGCACAGCGAAATGACACCATCCCCATTAATATGAATTCCAATGCGCACCTGAGACATGACAGACAGCCTTTATACCAGATCTCATGTCTGCAATGTCTGTGTCTACTTTGCCCCTCAGTTGACCCTGTGACCCTGTGCACAGCAAAATGTCACCATCTCCATTAATAGCAAATCCAATGTGCATCTGAGACATGACAGACATCCTGTATACCAGTTCTAGGGCCCTTTCAAGCAGTGTTGTTTGTGAAGATGCAGTAGTCTTTTTGAGTGGTTATTGCTAGCTTTATTCTTCATCCATGTTAAACATTGTGCCTATTCAGTGAAAGATGAGAATGTGTGACAGGCTGGGGTACACCTGCCCATTGTGGTCCCTTGATGAGAAAAATGGTGGAGTGCTCAGGAACATGTCAAGAAATTTGGCCTGTTATTTCCAGATGCACATTGTTGGAGGGACAATAGGAAACTATTCCATGTTCACCAATATCCAGTTCAGGAAACCGACTGGAAAGCACTGTGCCCACACTGTATGGGTAAGGCGAGAAGATGAGTAATTTGAAGTGAAAGCCAGATGCAGATAGAATTCTGACAGCCTCATCAGGAATAGGAATGCACTACATCTCCCAGAGAATTTGGAGACTGAGGCGGCCATCCCGACAATTGGTATATATTTCAAGGTTTGTCCATTCCATCTTTGAAGAAGTGTGACATCTTGCTAGTTTCCACATGCCTGTGATGGCACACTGGTATCTGCACCTCAGTCTCTTGGTAAAATAATCAAATATATTTCCCCATTGATCTTATAGCCCTTTGTTAGTTGACTTGAAGGACTTTAAGGGAGTAAACATCAGAAATACACTTCCAATTTGTGAAGCCATGTGACCACAATAAAATCAAGAATCAATGATCTCAATTAAATTTGTTTATTTTAGGATATTAATATATCCAGTATATATACAGAGTAAGACTAAATTCACAAGATACAGCAATATAGGTTGAAGGCTGTAATATGCCAGTAGGTTAGATCGTAATAAAATGAGATACAGAATAGGAACAGCCACAAAGCAGATAAATCAAATTAACGCAATATGGTGTTCCATAAAGAAACTTCCCTTTTCTAGTATAAACATAGGTTGAGAACCAGAATTAGCTAACAGGGATTTCTATCCATGGAGCGTAGAAGGTGTCAGCACAGAATTGACCTTCTGTAGAAGTTCAGGAAAAATAGGAAAAGTGCTCAGCATGAAGCTTAACATTCTGGGAAAGCCTAGCAGAGAGAGATCTGTTCCTGCTCAGAGTCAAGGGAAAGTCTGCTTAAGTAGTTATGGAAACACCAATGAAATGTAACAGTAGCTTCAAAAACATCCATATCTCTTTTTCACCACCAGGAACCAACCAAATTGCTGAATGTGAGGGGAGTCAACATACTCCTTAAGTTCCCATCACCTACAAATCGGGGGTGCAGCTGCCAACCTTGAACACCCCACCATCCTGGCACGCAGTAAACAGAAGGCCTCCTTTGACTATTATTTCTCAGAGTTCGTTGCCAACCTCCTCCCTGCAGGCTTCCCTCTCAGTCGTCTAATACAAATAATACGCCTTTCTCTAGCTAATGAGAGACATGATAAGACATCTGCAGAAAGAAAGGTTAACATACTGGCAATGTAAAGAAAACTTTTTCAACCAAGGCCTAATATCCAGTTAAGCTCTTTCAATATCAAAATGGATGGTGGTTAAATTTTTATATGTATATATAATAAAAGCTGACATTACTATTAAATGTGAATCTGAAAACATTGTTACAACAGTCAGTTAATAAACTTAAGAATGAATCCTTAGTGATTGCAATGATTACACTCTATTAATTACTTTAAAAGTATCACACACGTTAATGAAGTGAAGTCACTTGTTGAATATAATGTCATATATGAGTATATAAATGTGTATATATGATGAATACAAGATGGAGTATAAAATATGCTGCTCCAGTCTCCCCTCTCTGATGGCTAGGATAGCCATCACAATATCACATGAATCATCCCTTGAGAGCAGCTCACAAACTTGTTGTTTTCAGTATCTTACGTCTGCAATTTTCCAAGTGCTTCACCTCATCATAAAACCTACACTGATGCTCCTCCAATTCTACATCCCTTCTTTTTCTTTTGACTCCCTTTCCGTATTCTTCTTCTTTCTTTGATTTTAAAACTTGTACCCTTTAAAGACAGCAAACAAGCAAATCACACAGATAGCGATGACAATAATGGGCCTCAGGTTTGAACCAAGAATTCCACTACCTAAGTTGCCAGACCAACTACCTACAGCAGCAAATCCCTTCCCAATTGTTTCCCATGCACCTGTAGCTTCTAATTCTCCCAAATCCTCCTTTAATTCAGTAATATTCTTAATGAGCTTCTTTATCTTCTCACTCTTATCTGGAAATTAGGTACATTGTTCAACCTTCAACATCTTACAGGCGCCACCCTCCTTCGCAAGAAGGAGGTCAAATGCAAGGCACTTTTGTAGATCCATAGACCTACTAGCTATCATCTCAGATGTTAATAGCTAACAATAATCCAGCTGTACTGATAGCTAGCTTATCTACTATAGAAGATAACTTCCTAATCTTGAGATCATTCAAAACCACTCCAACAGATGGGATAATTGCACCAAATGTATACCTCACTATCTCAGAAGAACTATTACTAAATTTTGGCCAACCAAAAGATCCATATGGGTGTTCATCTAAATGATCTACATGATAAATCTTTGGAAAAACTATAGCTAAAAAACAAGACTCCGGGAATAACAGAATCCTTTCCTCTCAGAATTTGGTCCAAATTTTCTCCCAAATTAAAAATGTGCTCTCAATCACTCCTTCCCATCAGTTGAGTATGAACTATAGACTATGCCTGTGGGCATAAGCAGTATCCTGCCTTGCAATAGGCTAGAAGAAACTCCAAACAGTATCCATCTCTTTAGCATTGGCATGTGGATCCAGGTCTTATACAAAGTAACATTTGAGAAAACGAAATCATAATTTGAAAAGTAGTACACAGAGTGACCTTGTCTATATAAGAGACTAAGCACATTGCTACAAGAAATACCATATGTGAGAGGAATGGGGTGGTAGGTGATGCACTCAGCTACTGAGCCAGACAATTGTGTGCAAACATAGCAATCCTTAGCGTTCACAGTATGAATATACTCATAAAGCAATCTAAAATAAGCATTCAAAGAAAAATCTCCCCTTGAAGAATCTACATTTAACTTGGTAAAATTAAAAGTACGCAAATTCCCTACAGTGGAAGCAAGGGTACTAGAAGTGGGGCTAAGCTTAGGTTTAATTGCATTTGAAGGAGTCAGTGAATATAGTCCTACAAACAATACGGTTAGCCCTACAACAATTGCTATGAATACACCAGTCTTTAAAAATCTACATCTATTATGGTTACTAGTTTCCATAACTTCACTATAATAAGATCATTGAGTAGAAAATAGCAGCAAACTAAATGTTTTCCATATATTTCTACTTGTGCAAATGGTAAAACTGATTTCAGTAATAAATGCAGTTAACTTATTTACAAAAGTCTTTGTGAGTCTTGCCTAACCCTACTCCATCTTCTTCTAAACTGACACCCTTACGCTCCTTCTGCAGCCTCGGACCTAGGGAATCTTCATAATTCTTTAAACAAAGTTCATTAAGTGTCACTGATTGAAATAAATGTCAAAGTTCAGTTCAAAGATCAAATCAAACACAGCTCGGTCACTTCATTCAATGGGAAAACAAGTTCAAAACAGCATTCCATAACAGGTTCAGGTTCACGGAGGTTCAGTTGGTACCCCACTATGATCTTCCAGACCACAAAACACCCTGTCGTCGTCATAGGTCACAAAGTATGTCCACTCAGGGGCTGAATACCTCCGACAAGGCACCCAAGCACTTTTCGATCTCCTAAGTGTGCGCTTTTCATCCTCACTGCCACTCAAATCATTCACCTTAGTCTCTTCAGTGACAGCGTGCGGTATGCGCTCAATAGGCAGATTCGGTCTCACTACCTTTTGCCTTATTAGTTAGTCGTCTCCAGCTCCAACTCAACTGGTCACACCACTGGGCCCTTCGCTAGGATCATGGTCGGCTTCCACATGTGCCAAAGGCCAAGATTCTCCTTCTGTCTCGACTCTAGATGCAGATACATTAAGACCCCCCTCGGGCCAAGGGTGTGCTGTTGAAGGTTTCTGGACTGTCTAGGAACCTCAATTCTCTTGCTCGCTTTCTGTACCCCCCTCTGATTCATCCAGGTGCTCCACAGCTTAGGTTTGCTCTTCTAGAAGAGGTGCTCTCACATCATCAGGAGGACACTCAGCTCTCTGGATGTGCGAAGCATGCACCCCGTTGGGGAGACCTCTACATCAGACAGCAGTTTGTTACTGGGATGATCTGGTAGGGTCCTTTCCAATGAGGCTCCAGGCATGTCTTCCAAACATGTTTTTTCACCAAGACCCAGTCTCCGAGCCTGAGATCATGGCACTGCTCCTGATGTGGGAGAGCAGTGGCAGTTTCAACCTGGTGAAACACAGAACGCACCACATCAGCCAGCCCTTTGCAGTAGCCAAGAATCATATCAACTGTAATATTCACAAGCACATTTGCAGGCACTGCAGGCAACCTCATAGCTCGACCCATGATAATTTCATGGAGAGACAGTTGTGTCCTCCAATAAGGAACACTGCATAAACTTATGAGCACCAAGGGCAAAGCTTCTGCCCACTTCAGAGAAATCGATGCACACACTTTAGCTAACTGGGATTTCAACGTGCGATTGAACTGCTCTACGATTCCAGAAACCGCAGGCCGAAAGCTACAGTGCAGACTCTGTTCCACTTGCAATGCTATGCACAACATTCTCAGGATCTCATTATTAAAATGAGTTCCATGGTCTGACTCCAGCGAAAGCTGGAAACCGAACCTGGGGATCAGTACCCACAACAACAACTTAGCTACAGTGAGGCTCCTTGTCGGTAAAACTTCAACCTTAAAACCTGTTTGTTTTAAACATGAGGGCTGATTTACCCCTACTGCATCCAGCGCAGGGAAATCCTTTGGGATAGCTGCATGTTTTATAAGTTGCTATAATAATAATAGCCCAATGTGAGAAAATACACACAATCACCAGGACATATCTCTTTTTTTTTTTTCTATTCCTTTTTAAAAACAATTTTTTTTTTCACAAGTCAGGCAGGTATAAAAATAGAAATATATTGTTTACACTGTATGTAAAGGAGAAGAAGCAATAAAATACATTAGACACTTAATATTACAATTTGTTTTCCACAGCACGTTCCATAAATATTTACATTAAATTCATAATTATTTACATAGATCCCCCCGTTCCACCCTGCGCTCCTCTGTTATTGCGCCATAACATCAGAGGTTCCCATAACTTCATACCCTTCTTCCTAGCTCTTTGGCCCTTACATTTGTACAGTGCAATTTCCTGCGAACAGGTATTTAATAGCCGATGGAGCCATAACTGATATGTGTGTGGATCTATATCTTTCCATGCTGTAGCAATCAGCAAGCGGGCTATGGCTAGTGTCATAAATACGAAATCCCTTTGGGGTGGATCTAGATTAGCCTGAGTCATATCCTAGAAGCATCAGGGCTGGACTGATAGTAATTTCCTTATTAATTGTCTGCAGCAAAAAGTTCTCTATATCTCCTTTCAACATTGATAGTTTGGTGCAGGAATAGAACATATGTATGCGGTCTGCTGGACCTGTTTGACATCTAGGGCATTTATCGTTCTCCCTCTTCCCCCACTCATAGAGCTTAGCCGGCGTATAATATAGGTTAAACAGGGTTTTGTAGTGCTGGGCCTTTAGATTAGCTGATAGGAAAATCTTTATCCCCAATTCGATTGACATATCCAAATCAACCTCCCCATCGCCCAGCTTCCCTGCCCAATTCGTTTCGGTTTTCTCCATATCGTCTGGTAGGATCTTAATTAGATCTTGATAGTAATCTCTAATCCTACTGTCTTGGCGATTTACAGTTTCCAACACTGAGATTTTATCCACATTGAGAGAACCTCTGGGGAGGCTTTTTATACACCCCTGAACCTGCAAATATTTAAACTGTGTACTATTATTAACTCCGTACTTTTGTACGAGCCCTGCAAATGGAATATGCTCAGTGTTATGAAACAAGCTTGCAACCCTATCTATACCCACCTGCTCCCAGCTCCTAGCCATACCATCATACAGTGCCTCTGGAAATATAGAAGAGCGCCATATAGGGGTATACCTATTATACCTGGGAATCTTCAACAATTGGTGATCCTTTTCCAGATCTTCCAAGCCGCCTTAACGCACTTGAACCGTGTTTTTTTGTAATAGCTTGGTTCAAGTTGCCGAAGAAAGAGCCCTTCTGCCTCTTTCCCTAAAGATAAATGATATATTGTGGGTAAGCCAGAGACCTCTTTTTTTGCCTTGCCTGGTAAAAGGAAAATACCCATCTGCTGTAATGCGGTGGCCAGTAATAAAATACAATATTCGGGGCTCGCCATCCACCTCGTTTGCGTGGGAGCGTTATAGTTTTCAATTCTCGTCGTGTCTTCTGGTAACCCCAGATGAAGTTGGAGAACATAGCATTCACTTTATTTATACTGCCTTCTGCTAACTCCAGTGGAATTGCCTGGAGTAAATATAGTATTTTAGGGAAGATTTTCATTTTTAGTACATTATTCTTCCTATTATTGTAAGGTGTAATTTATCTAATCGTCTGAGTTCTGAATTTATTTTCTCCAGTACTGGATCAATATTGATCACCCACAAAATGTCCATATTGGATGTTATATTTACCCCTAAATACATGGCCACATCGATTTTGCGGGTATCTTGTGTATGACACTGGGAAGAGCAGATGATTTTAGTTTTTCCCTTGTTCAAGTGGTACCCTGATTTCTTTCCGAATTCCTCTGCCATATTTTCTACTTCCCTAATTGCTGTATCCGGTTCTGTGGTGACTATTGCGACGTCGTCTGCATATGCTAAAATCTTGGTGTCATATCCTTTGGTAATTGCTGGTTTGATTGCGGGGTTATGCATAATTTGATTGATAAAGGGATCGAAATATAGGGCAAATAGAATTGGGGAGCATGGGCACCCTTGTCGTGTCCCTCTAGCTATCTCGATCCTCCCTGATGTGTTGCACATTATCTGCAGCTGGGCATACGGTCTATGATACATGGCCTGAATAGCTGTCAAAAGCTGAGGACCCAGCCCCCTCTCTGACAGAGCTCCCCAGAGGTATTGCCACGATACCCGATCAAAGGCTTTCTCGGCGTCCAGGAGGACCACAGCCAACTCACTATTTTCGACTTCCGCTATATTGAGTATTGCAATAACCCGCCTGATGTGGTCTGTGGTCCCCCTGCCCGGAACAAAGCCATGCTGCCACGGTGATACCAGTGTCGCTATGACTCCATGTAGCCTATTCGCTATAATTTTTTAATAGACTTTGGCATCAGCGTTCATATGCGAGATCGGGCGATAAGAAGCTGGCAGTTCTGGTGGTTTACCTTTTTTAGGAAATATCACCACATCCGTTCCCTGCCATGATGAGGGCGGGATCCCGCTATGCTGCACACCCAGGAACAGATCGTGCATAATCGGGGCAACCTCGTGCACGAGTATTTTATATAGATCAAGTGGGATCTTATCCGGGTCAGCTACTTTCCCCGTGGGGAGAGATCCGATAGCCTCCTGAACCTCTTCCAGTGTAAATTCTTTTTCCAGCTCCTGTGATGTTACTTCATCTATTACTGTTAGTGCTGGCCACCTATCATCTTTGTCTGTCAGGCTTGTTTCTAGATTGTCAGCTTGATACAGCTTGCTATAAAACTGCTCAAAGACGTCAATAATCTTTGCAGGCCCTGTCCCATATTGTCCATTGTTGCTCTTGATTTTTGCAATATTATTCCGGGCACTTTTCTGTCTCGTACGTAGCCCAAGTAGTCTTCCTGCAGTCTCTCAGTACTCATACTTCTCGCCCTTGTATGCTTGATAAATTTGGGCAACCCTCCCCTGAAAGTAGCTGTTGATCTCTGCCTTTATTACAGCTAGTTTCACCATGTGGTCCTTTATTTGGTCTTCCTGCCCCCCCTTACTGATCAGTTTTACATGCTTTGCCTCTAGTTCAGTTAATCTTTCTATTAGTGAATTAACCTCATCCCTCTGATGCTTCCAATGTTGTCCCACATAGCTGATAACCTCCCCTCTGAGTCCGCTTTAAAGGTGTCCCATACTATCCTACGCGAGGCACTGTATCCATTTATATAAAAAAATTCTGTAAACCAGTGTTTCATGTGTGCATGGAACTCTTCATTTGCGAGCAGTTTCTTATCAAATGACCAACTACTCTGCTTCTTAGCTTTCCCTTGCTCTGTAACCTCTAGCAAAAGCGGATTATGGTCCGAGAAAAGTTGTGGAAGCTTTTTAATCTCTACCTCACCTATTATTTTACTTGAAACAAGAAAGTAATCCAATCGTACATACTTCCTATGGGGATTTGAAAAATAGGTATACCCAGGATCACTCGAGTTTTTTTCCGCCCAGACATCTTTCATCCCGTGGCTATCTCTAAATGTGGTCAATGCCCTAAATACTTGGGGTTTCCTCCTGCTATATTTCTGGGCCTGATCTTTTGTGCTCTCTAGATGTATATTTAGGTCACCACAGTCTATCAGAGGTTCCGGCCAGGAGGCAAGCTCTACTTCCATTTCTTCCCGGATCTTGGGATCATCCTGGTTTGACCCGTATATAGTCCCCACGTCAGACCCGTAGCGAGTGAAACTATCGCCCAGCACCCCCATTTATCAGCCAGTGTCCGCTTAGCTATTCCAATGCAGTGTTTAGTGTATATAGCTACCCCTCTGATCATGGAAGTCTGAGAAGAGCACACCACCAGGGTATACCCCCTTATCTCGAGAACGCCCTTGTTGCTCCAGGGAATGTGTGTTTCCTGTAGACAGATTACATCAGGGTTAATAGCTTTTAACATTTCATACACTTTATCTCTCTTGTTCTTGTCGTTCAGCCCCCCCCCACGTTAGCTGAGAAAATTTTAAGTCTATCCATGTTGGTCTACAGAGCTTACCCTTCTAGACCATATCATACTGATATTTCCGAATATCTTTTTTTTTTCTTTTTTGCTGCCTATACCTTACTTTTTTTCCCCTTTTTTTCTGCACACCCATGCCCAACACATCTGTGACACAAACTCAACCTAAACTGGAGGTTGAACCAATTCTGTTGAGACAACCTGACCATAGCATCCCTCCCAATGTGTGGGGACCATGAAAATGCCTAGCCATTGGAGACAACAAGCTATCCAGCAACACAGGTCTTCCATCTGGTGATTCCCAAATTTCATCATCCCTCTTGACACAATCTGCTCTGACCCAACACTGCTGTTCTGTCTCTGTTACTTCCTCCTGCAATAACTTCACTTCTTCCCAAGTATCAGCCACTGTCAATAAAAGGTTGTAGTTAGTCTCATTTTCAGACTCATTTACATAATCTCCAATGAAGGTTCGGGACCCATGAGCACAATACTGTGCAACCTAATCATCATAATTGTTGCTGACTGTTACATAGTAATTTCCAGTCCTGGGTGCCGAACACTTTACAACTGCGATTTCTCTAGGCAACATATCCTTGCACTTTCAGCAAAGGGCATGGCCAACTTCTGAAAATGTATGCTTGCAGTTGCAAGCTGAATGAAAGACAATTGATTTATGCTGAATGCCAGCAAAACTGAGATCCTTCTGCTGGGGAAACATACTCAGACTTTGGGAGACCATTGGTGGCTGGAGGGACTTAGGCCCCCTCCAAAGGCTAAACCACCAATAAAGAATCTAGGTGTGTGGTTCGATGACACACTCTCCTTTGAGACCCCAGTAAGAAAACTAGCTGGCACATTTTCCAGCCTCCTGAGAGGGCTCAAACCAATCTTTAGTTTCTTCCACTCTCAAGTTTGGCAGATGATAATACAGTCTCTAATTATTTCTAGACCTGGGCGTGAAAGTCCGCTTTGCTCGTGGAGTTGGTGGAGTTTTTTCCACTCCGCGAGCCCCGTAGGGCACGGAGTTCTGAAAAACTCAGCGGAGCCCAGTTTTTTTGTCACTCGCGCTCACTAACGTTAAGTTGGTGAGCACGAGCGTGGAAAATCTTACTCCAGACCACCTCCTGGCAAGATTTCTCAACGTAGGCGGTCGCGGATGGTCGCTCCACTCACGTTGAGAACCTTCTGTTCGCGTTGAGGAAGCTGCCGCTCGAGTAGAACATCTACTCAAGCTGCAGAAAGAAGCAGCACCCTCTTGCGCTGCACATGGTGGCGTTCATGCTGATTTTACAGCGCAGGACACATACCCGGCACTAAAAATCATCACGAAGAGCACGAAGTAACATACTCCACCGCTTGCAGAACTCCGCGTGGCACGGCAGAGTTTTGGGGTCACTCCCCGAACTCCGCCCAGGCCTAATTATATCACACCTGTATTACTGTATTATTCGTTATCTGGGTGCCAAAACATCTGTTATAAAGAGGCTACAAATGGTCGGGAACACAGCTGCTAGACTACTCTTCTCTCTTCCCCAAGTTTTTTCTGCCACTGGGTTCCTCTTTAAACACTATTGTTTGCCTATAGAGAAAAGTACACAGTTCAAAGCCTTGTGCATTGCTCACAAGATCATGAATGTGCAAGGAGCCCCTATTCTTTCAGGACTCATGCAACTCTGCCCTCTGCTCGGCTGACTTGAATCTGGTCCTTATCTCTTGGATTAAAAGAATGAGATCTGGAGGTCGCCTCTTTTGAGCTCTGGCTTCGGTCTTATGGAGCAATTTTCCTCTACATTTACGGAAAATGCAGAACCATTTGGGCTTTAGCAAGCAGCTAAAAACTTGGCTACCTGCAGTTTAGGCACCTTGCTGCTTATGTTGCACTTTGTTTCCTTCTTTTGTTTTGGTATGCTCTTTGCTGTGTTCACGTTCTAATGGTGTAGCGCTAGGAAGCCCCGTTGCCGGGGCAGCTTGCGCTTTATAAATCCTTTTAACATAACGCAACGTAACGTAAAGTAACATAACATAACAGCTGCAATGCTTCCAACAGTTTCATGACATACTCCCCATTACAAATAGGACTTCCTGATGATGTCATACAACCCCTTTGTGACCATAACTGTCCAAAATCATGAATCACTCAAAAGCTGTACTAACTAGCAGTAAAAATAGTCACTCTCAATTGTTCTGAAACACTGCAGGCTCTAGTAAGAGGAATCAGTCCAGCCACTGGTGCAGAGGATACACCTTGGAGCCAGGAGGTTTCCACTTCCACCTCTACTGTAGAGACTTCGTAAGCAGCACTTAGGATTCCCCCATCATATCTTACGCAAGTGCCATCCTCAAACAATAAATAATCAGACTCTACCAGAGGCTCGTCTCAAATATCTGGTCTCGGCATATGCAAAGTTCTGTGACATACAGACAGTCATGTTCCACTTCCACCTCCCCTTCATCATTTTCATCTTCGAGCAATGGTAACAAGGTAGCAGATTTCAGTGAAGCACACCATTTTAGAGTGCTGTTCTCCGCGGCAAGTATTGTCTGGTCATATTTAGTCAATCTGCAGTTTTTTTGGTGCTGAGTAAAGGGCGCGTCCGCAGTATTTCAACAGAGTGGGGCACCACGACAGTAAGAGGGTGCCCCATGACTATACTCTCACATCTTTCAATCCACTAAAGCTTTAAGGCAACCGGGCAGTCCTGCAGCTACAGGATCAAGAGTAGCAGAAAAATAAGCCATAGGTCTGCATCCCCATGCATTTGTGTGAGCTCTGAGAGAGAGCAACCCTAAAGGCTTTATTGTAATCAGGCATTCCCATTGCCGAGGCACAACAGAGACTATCTCTCAGCTCTAGGAACACAACCAAACAGCCATTGTTCCATGGTATTGGATCTGACACAGCCTTGCTTGTCAACCTCTGTAAAGGCTTGGTCACTAGGGAAAAGTTGGGTATCCACTGTTGACAATAGCCCACCATTCCCAGAAACATCCTGACTTCTGTTTTGGTCGTTGTTGAATTCATTTTCAGAATTGCAGAGATTTTCTCTTGTGACAGCTTCCTCACCTTTTCAATATGGTGTCCTAGATACAGTACTTCTCTTTGAAAGTATGGTAACTTGCTCGGGACACTTTATGTTCATTCTCAGGCAAGTGGTTCAATACGCAATGGTGTCTTGTTTACAAGCTTTCTGAGTGCCCACATCACTAACAGGTCGTCGATATACTGAACCAGCACAGAGTTAGAGGGCATTACCAAGGAAGTAAGATTGTTCTTGGGGACCTGACTGAAAATAGAAGGGCTCTCTGTATACCGCTGTGGGACTCCGCACCATGCCAAAACATTGTTTTGGAACCGGAAGGCAAAACGGTACTGGCTGTTCTCATGCAAAGGTATAGAGAGGAAATCCTGACACAAATCGATAACAGTGAACATCACATGGAATTTGAAACAGTATCACAGCTGGGTTCATTACCACAGAACAACAAGGTATGACAATGTTATTAATCTTTCTAAGGTCCTGCACGATCCTGTATTTACCATTCGGTTTCTGCAGGCCCATAATTGGTAAGTTACATGGACTTCCCATGATCTCTTTCAAAATGCCTTGCTGTATCATTGACTCAATTACTGGGGCAATCCCATCTAATGTCTCGGGCGCCAGATTATACTGAAGTGTTCTAGGATATTCGGCATTTGGCTTGACATTAATATGTACATGCTCAACTCCACTTATGAGACCTATGTCTTTTCCTGAAAAGTCCCAGACTTCACCCTTCTCTGTATCCTTGAGATCCGATGGTAAATCATCAGTTGTCGTTAGAGGGTGCAGTACGACAGCTGTCTCTTGGTTGATTAAGTTGAAATCAACATCCTCATCATGGGTCTGAAACTCCACAACTTTTGGTGTACAATAAATGGCGCAATTTGACTTACATAATAATAGGTCACGCCCCAAGAGATTTACGGGACTGGAGTCACACACAATGAGCTGGTATCACTCTTCAAATGGCCCTATTTTAACGGGAACCTCCTTTGTGACAATGTTCCTCATTTGTTAATTTGCAACTCCTACAACTTGGATTCTTTTTCCTGAGAAGGGTAGGTTTGGAACTTCCGCTGTTCTAACAGTGGAACGGGGAACTGGCACACCAGCGTCAATCAGGAATAACAAAGAGTGGTCATTCACCTCACCTACTACGAATGGACCACTTTGATCTACCTCTAAGACTGCGCCAAGTACGCAATCTTTCTCCCCCCTCAGGCACCGACATTGTGACTGGTTGGCGGTGTAGCTCTCAAACATATCAAACATGGGGAACTGTTGACATGGGTTCTGAATTCTGAAGAGTTCTGAAACACACTACTGATGTTAACAGCTTAAGAATAGGCTAGAATGTACTTCAATGTACGAAAGCAAAGGAGTTAAAGAGATATTGTTAAGGTGCATTGAAATGCAGAAACACTTTAAACACCAAAATGTAAACACCCAGAGTCAAAGATAAGAAATGTAAATATATTTACAAGACTATCTACTTGTGTTGTGATTAAAGCATGGATGTTTGAGAAATGTTATAGTTAAAACTGAAGAGTGTAGCATCATAGAATATTGTGCTTGATAATATTAATAATATAATTTTGATTATAAATTGGTTGTTGTCACCCCAAGATCTTGCTATGGAAAGAGACCAACTGCTGAACATTAATGCCTGACACTGCAAATAAACCTAGCGAAACCTAAGTGTTTGGCTTCCTGTGCCCCTCTGTCTATGAGCTACAATCTGTCAGAGTGAGAAAGCGAAATAAGGCAATAAACGATGTGCTGGTGGCAGTAATTAATTTTGTTTCTGATTATTACGTGCTGGATTACGTTGACTGCTTAAATGCCGTATTGACAATGTGAAAGTGAAAAGTCATTTACGTTGATTGTAATTGTAATTTCATTTATATAGCGCTTATTGCCCCTAGCGAGGCGTTGAATCACTTTTCGGTGAGTAGCACACTACTTCGGAACCCAAAAAGGATTAGTGGTGAATTAGTATAGGGAAATATGAAATTAATTTGAGCGGTGGACATGTTAGTCACTTATTTGGATTGAAAAAGGATAGTGGAGAGATAGAAGCAGGAAGGGTTTGCATTTATATAGCACTTGGTACCCCATATGAGGCATCAAGGCGCTTTTTGGCCCGTAGCACGCTACTCCGGAACCCAAGCAGCATTTGTGGTGAATTAGTATAGGGAAAATATGAAATTAATTTGAGCGGTGGACATGTGAGTCTGTTAGTTGGATTGAAAAGGATAGTGGAGGGATAGAAGAGGGAAGGGTCTATAAAGTGTTTATTTGGATAAAGCAGCAGGAGGAGGGTTGGGATGAGGGGAGGGGGAAGAGTCAAAGGGAAAGGTTTAGAAAGGCTTGTTTGGGAGATCTGAATAGTGAAAGAGGTTTGAGATGAGGTAAGGAGGAGAAGAGGAGGAAAGAGTCTAGAAAGGGTTATTTTGGGGATAATAGTAGTAGAATGGGGTTTGGGATGAGTCAGAGAGTGGAGGTAGAGGATATATTGAGAGAGGTATAGGGTGAGATATAGGGAAGTGCATTGGAGATGCTGAATTAGGAGTAAAGTAATAAATATAAAGATACATAAGTACATGGAATGTATATATGTATAAGGTAATATATCTAGATTTAAGTCGTATTTAATAAACTCAGACTTTCAACTGCTGCTGTTCTTTAAGCAAATTTTCTTTCTATTTGTTTTTATTCAATAGTGAAGCAATTGTAGATGAATAGTTATGATAACAATTTACTTATTTATGCAATGACCTATATACATGTTAAACATAGAATAATATAACCATAAGTAATATGTACATTTGTTAAGCAGAACGAACAAATGTCTATATATTTATAAACATGATTATTATGCACATATATACAAAGGAATACCCATATCTAGGTACACATATATAATCCAAATAACTGCTTATATACACAGGCATATGCTGTATATTTATGTTTGAGTATGGTGGTTATGTGGGAAAGAGTCAACTCTTCAGTAGTCTTCTGAAGATAAGGTAGTTATCTGTGGATCTTATGTCTGGGGGTAAAGGGTTCCATAGTTTGGCTGCTTGAACAGTGAAGGATGTGCTCCCTATGGTTTTTTTCTTGTATGGTGGGATTTTGAGGTGAGGTGCCAATCTAGAGCGGAGGTTCCTTTGTTGAATGTATTTGGTGATTTTATTCCTGATGAAGAGTGGCCCTGTTCCATGTATCGCATTTGCTTTGTGGGTGATACAAAGC
Organism: Calotriton arnoldi; assembly: GCA_963921515.1. NCBI lineage: Eukaryota > Metazoa > Chordata > Amphibia > Caudata > Salamandridae > Calotriton > Calotriton arnoldi. The sequence continues at coordinate 87,529 of CAWUFW010018300.1, read as the reverse complement.
AGCTTGCATGTGGATCTTTTGGCAACCGGTAACCAATGTAGGGCCTTCAAGGCATGGGAAATGGGGGCTTGTGGCTTTATATGTAAGAGTAGTGTGACAGCAGAGTTCTGAATCCATTGTAGTCTTTTCATAGTTGTTAAAGATGATTCGTGGTAGAGCCTATTGGTGTAATCAAGTTTATACAGAACAAGAGAGAGAGTAACCTGGACCTTGTGTGGAAATCCCAGGTGGGGGAAGATGCGTCGCAGAGTTTTTATAGTAAGGAAGCCGGAGCTTGCTAGTTTGTCCACTTGGAAATTCATTGATAGCCTGGAGTCCATGGTAATTTTGAGGTTTCTTACTTCCTTAGATAATTCAGGCAGTGTTCCCAGATCGTCTGGCCAGGCGATGAGTGGTCATAATTTTTCCAATCGCCACGTGTGAGTATTTCAGTTTTGTAAGCATTCAATTTGAGATGGCTCCATGTCATCCACTGATCAACGGCTCTGAGACAACTGAAAATTTGTGATTTTCCAATGTCTTTGTGACTTTCCAGTTTGAGGAGTATTTGTGTGTCATCTGCATAGTTATAGCATGTGAGGTGAAATTCATTGATCGGTGCAAGTAATGACTTCATGTAGATGTTGAAAAGCATGGGTTAGATGATAAAGCCTTGAGCGACCCCTGCTTTTGTGAAGTAGGGTTTGGATGAGAATGGGTGGGTATGGATGACATTTGTTCTGTTTTGAAGGCAGGATGTGATCCAGTCGAGAGCAGTCCCTTCTATGCCGGCTTCGTAGAGTCTTAATATTAGAGTGTCATAGTCATCTGTGTCAAAAGTAGCTGAAAGGTCCAAGAGAAGTAGTGCAGCAACCCCGTTCCAGTCAACTGTGTTCTTAAGGTCATCCCAGATGGCAGTGAGGGCAGATACTGTGCCTCTTCCTGGACGGAATCCTTTTTGGAAGTCTGAAAGTATGGAACTATCTTCAATGAATTGTGACATCTGGGCGAATGCTGCTCCTTCTATCAGTTTGCCCAGGAAAGGTCTATTTGTAATTGGTCTGTAGTTATCAGGATTAAGCAGGTCCAGGTTTGTTTACGTTAGTAATGGGTGTATTTATTACTTTTTTAGGTCTTCTGGAAATATTCCCATAGTTAAGGAATTGTTGATGATTCTTCTTACTGGTGTGGCAGCAGAGGTAGTTAGAATAATTTTCTTCAAGGTTTGTGGTAGACATGGGTCGTAAGGGCTGCCAGCAGGCCTGCTTGCTTTGACCAGGTCAATGAATTAATTGTGTGATATTTGTTGGAAGGAATGCAGAGGCTGGGTTAGCCTACTCTTTGAAGGTTTTTTTGGAGAAGTGTCGCTGCTGGTGGTTTGTCTGTGTTTTAAATAGGAGTCCAACATGTCTGCTTTGGTTGTATAATGATTTGCCTATTTGTCTGTGAATTCTTGACTAATGGGATGAGCTCCTTCTAGGCAATTTGGTTTACGAAATTCGGTGAGAATTTTATAGAATGTTTTATTTGCACATTTAGCATTTTGAATTCTGTCTGAGTGCTATCTTTTCTTAGCTTCTTTGAATGCTGACTTGTTTAATCTGTTAAGTGTCTGTAGGTGAAGTTTGTCTTGATTAGTGTTTGTTTTGAGCCAGGTGTGTTGCAACTTTCTGATATGCTGTTTTATCTCATTTAGCTCTGTATTTCTCTAAAGTGACTGTTTTCTTTTGTTCTGTTGTGTTGTTCTTAGTGATATTAGGATATCAAAAGCTTCCTGTAGCCACTCCTAGTTTTTGAATGGAATTTATTGTGTCTAGATCTGTATTGGATGTTAGTTGTGCAAGTGTTCAAAACTGAGTTTGTTCCATGGTCGATGGGTGGATGCATGTAAGGTGGTTTTAGGTGTCTGGCTTTGTGGTGTTTTATGTAGGAAAGCAAGTAAATGGTTGTTTGGCCATGTGAGTGGAGTAATAGTTTGAAAGGTAACGATTTGTGAATTTACAAAAATGACATCTAGGATGTGCCCAGCGATGAGTGTGGGTTTGTGGATGATCTGATGTAGGTTCACTACGTCTAGGCCAGTGATGATTGGTTTTGGATGGGGCATATTTTGTTTGTCAAACCAAATGTTTAGGTCACCAAGAGTGCATAGGTTGGAGTGTAGTGTTATCAGGTTTGAAACTGTGTCTAGAAGTGTGTCTGTGAATGTTGCATTGATAGGTGGAAGTTTGTAAAGGAGTTGGAAGTTACAGAAGGAAGATGGAGTAGGGTTGCATCTGGTGAAGAAGGCTTCACAACCTTGTATGGTGACTTTGTCAGCTTTAGTGATATTTAATGTTTGCTTGAAGACAACAGCTAGGCCACCTCCTCTTTTACTTATATGATGCTGTGTGATAGTTTGATAACCTAGAGGAACGGCTTCATGCAACACTGGAGCCATGTCATCACCCAACCATGATTCAGTTATGAAGAGTAAGTCAGGTTGTGTGTCAGTGAGAAGGTCGTAGATGTGATGCTTGTTTTTCGACAGTGATGAGAATTTATTAGTAGTCAGTTTAGAGAATGTCTTTTGGTGATGGTGTGACTTTGTTTTGTAGATGTGCGAGCAGTGTTTTGTGGACTTGTAGCCGATGTGTCCTTAGTGCTGATATTAGCTGTATGAGGATAGCAATAGAGTAGTTGTTCTGTATCATATTCCTCATGCAGCATGCTAAGAAGGCATTTTGATGGGTCTGCATGTGTAGGTGGTGGAGATGGTGGTTGTGAGTGCGTTGGTGAGCTGTGCTGTTTTTGTAGAGTAGCCTTGTTGTGCAGTAGACATGGAGATGCAAAGTTGTGAAGAGTGGCCAGTTGTTTATTTTGTTTACGTCTGTTTAGGGTGGAAGGTGTATGTGTTAGGGGTGGTGGTGCAGCATGTGGGTCATGTTGTAAGGTTCTAAATTGTCCAATAGATGAGAGGCGGTTAAAAGAGTTGTTGTGCTGCTGTATGTGTTAGGTGCGGTGGAAGAGAAAAAGCTTGGCAGTAGAGTTGGTTTAGGGTGTGTAATATTTGTATAGTCAGGAGGGTGGGAGTGGGTATGTTTCTGGTTTGTGACGGAAAGTATTATGTGGTAGTGTGTGTGTGTGAGATTTTTTTGTTCTGGTGTGTGTGTTTTATTTCTAAGGAGTTGTGAGAGGAGAAGATGATGTATTTGTTTTCTGAGAAGTATTTGTATGTAAAGTTTTGTTGGCTAGTGGAAGCTGCAAGGTAAGGGGATGATGCTGTGTGTTAGAAATGAGTATATGTGGTGTGTGAGAGGGGATGGACACAAGTTAGTAGTGTTTGTGTTAGATTTGATTGCTGGAAGAGGTAATATGTGTGGTGGAGTGGAGTGTAAGGGTTGTGTTTTTTTGGTAAAAAGAGAAGGCGGGTGTTGGTGGATGAAAAGATAGAAGGCTGAGTATAGGTTTGGTGATGACAGAAAGGGGTCTGTTAGGAGCAATTTGAGGGTAGAGCTGATGCTTTGTATGAGCAGGGAGTGTGTGTCTGGATGGGATATAGTTACGTATGGTGTAGATTTGGGTTGTGTTGGCGATGATCGGATGAGGTCAGATGAGGGAAACAAGCATAAGTTGAGTGGCACCCTGAGACAGGAGGAATAGAAGTAGACAAGATAGGACAGATTAAGAGGAGCAAGACTGTGGATGCATTTAGAAGTTATATGGACTGAAAGGGAATCAAGAGAGATTTGTAGCACAGGAGGTAAACAAAACAGAAGACAAATAAATTAATTGAAGATAGATTGTGAAGTTGCCAGTGAGTATTAAAGAAGTCCGACAAGCAGAGAAGAGCAGTAGTTGACATGAGAAAAAAAGAATGGAAACAAGAATTGTAGTGGTTTTCAGAATAAGAAATTGATTAATTTTATGGATAATATAGAGTTGAAATCAATAACATTGCGGGCAGCATAAGAGTTACAACAGAGAGAGCTCGGGATTGAGGATCATGTCTAAATTGTGAGCAGAGTTAGACAGAGATAGAAAAATTGGGGTATAGTATATTCAGTAGAGAACACAGGAGTCTGGAGGCTGGTCAGAAAAAAAGAGTCTCTGTTTTCTTTGGGTTGAACTGAAGCCAAGAGACGGTTTCTAAGTTCTCATTGAGGAAAAACATTTAGATGTAGTGATACTGAGATAAGGGTCATAAGAAGAAAATGGTGCACAAATGAGAGGTTAGACCAAGGGAAGTGATAACAGGGGCAAGAGTCTTTAAATAAAAAACAGAAGGGAGAAAAGGAAAAAGCCTGAGGGACCCTTTGAAGAAGAGGAAGAGCTATGAGTTTTGCCATAGAAACTGAGGTGGAGGGATCAGAAACATAGGAGACAGGCCACAACCAAGCAAAGTCAGAGCTCTCAAGGAGTGCAATTGTGGAGATAAAACTAGAATTATCAACAGCTTCAAAGGCAGCGGATAGATCATAGGGCAAAAGAGAGAGAGAGAAGGTTACTAAAAGAAAAGAGCAGTTTCAATGTACTGAATAGAGGGGAAGGCAGACTGGAGGTAGATGGGAGTGATATAGAATCAAGAGAGAATAATAGGTCATTCAAGGAGTTTAGGAAGAAGGGGGATTAGTGAGATGGGGTAAAATGAAACAAACAGGAGTTTCTTAAGATATGGCCCTTTCTGCAGGTTACCTGTTAGAGTGACTTATCCCCAGTTGACTAATATATAATTTACTTGTAGTAAAGTGGCACTACCTGTGATCAGAGCATGTAAATTAAATGCCACTATTGGGCCTGCAGCACTGATTGTGCCACCCACTTAGGTAGCACTGCAAACCTGTCTCAGGCCTGCTATTGCAACCTGTGTGTGTAGCTTTTAAACTACCATTTTCGACTTGGCAAAATAAACCTTTTGCAGGGCCCAAACCTTCCTTTTTAAATACACATAAGTCACCTCCAGGGTAGGCCCTGGCCAGTCTAGAGGGCAGGGTGCAATGTATTTAAAAAGTAGGACATGTAATGTTAAGTTTTGCATGTCCTGGTAGTGAAAAACTCTTAAATTAGTTTTTCACTACTGCAAGGCCTATCTCGCCCATAGGATAACATTAGAGTTGCCTTATTACATTTTATAAGTGTAGTTTCCAAATGGGAACAGGTACCCCTTCATGTTTGGTGTCTCTGGAATCACAATTTAAAATCCTAACTTATGGTGAAGTCTGATTTTAAATTGCAGTTCAGAAAATGCAGCTTTTAGAAAGTTGTCATTTTCTAGCCATTTGGTGCTTGCAGCACTTCTCTGGGTCACATGACTGAGTGTAGCTAACAACTGGGCTTTGTGTATTCCTCTTAGACAGCCACAATGGGGAGCTTAGGTGTGACTGGATGGTCTATCACTGGCAGGATGGGTGGGATAAGCTGGGCCTAGCCCCACTTACACTCGAATAGGCTGTGTCCTGTCTCCACACAAAGGGCTGCATAACCCCTGTAGTTAGTCTGGAGCCAGATCCAGGAAGGCTTACCTGTGCACTTCAAAGGCATGCCTCTAGACCCTTCTTCCCACTTCAAATGCACAACTGTGTATAGCTATTGGACCTCAGCACCAACTCTTCAGTAGACTTCTGGACCTGTTCATACTCTGCCAGGAAGAAGGACTGTTGTGCTGCTGTAAGGACTGCCACTCTGCTGAACTGCTGCTCTAAGGGAACTGCTGCCCTGCTGTGCTGACATGTTGCCTGCTGCTGTCTTGCCTGGGGAAGAAGAACTGGACCTGTAACTTCACCTTGAACCCAGGACCCCAGTACCCCAGGACCCCAGGGTGACTCCAAGGGTTAGTCTGCTGGCCTCATGATCTGAGCCTCAGAGACATAAAAGGCTCCCCAACCAGCCCCTAAAGTCAGCGGCAGTGAGTTCCTGACCCCCCAAGTGGTGCCCCTCAGGTCCTGGACCCTCGGTGTGGCTCAGCGAACTTAAATCAAGCTTTCGAACTCCTCGCTACCGCAAAAGGGCCTGTTTTCATTGAGATCACGATGCTCGCACTGAAAACCAACACGAGCTGTCGCCGCCCTGTCTCTTCGCACAGCAGCATTGACCTCTTGTGGGAGACTGCCAGAGTGAAGCTCCAACCTGCCCGTCCTCAGTGTCCGGCCTGCTCTTCACGTCACACTCACAGCCTCCAGTGACCTCTCCTTGCTCCTCGCAGCGTCTTCAACGTGAACAAGACTCTGGGCACAAACTTGAGAAGGTAAACCTTCCACGGGACTAATCTGGGAATGTATCCGGCCTGCGCTCTATCGCAGTCGGCCTGAACTTTTGACTTTGACCTGGTCCAGCATGACCAGATAACCACGGTTGGTGCTTTGTGCTTTTAGGTGCTATTTTACACTTTATTCTTTAAAAATTCATAACTCTGGGTCTACTGTTTTGTCGTTTTGGCCTTGTGTAATTTATTAAATTCACATCCATTTTACTAATCTGGTGTGGATGTTTTTGTGTGGTGTTGTTACTGTTTTACTGTTTGAAGTGTTGGACAAATACTTTACACATTGCCTCTAAGTTAAGCCTCACTGCTCTGTGCCAAGCTACAAGGGGTTGAGCACAGCTTAACTTGAGGTTTCTTGTGCCTTATACTGCCAATGACTGTGGTTGCTGCTTCACCAGGGCTCACACCCCAGTCAACCAGTTACCCAATTTCTTACAGGCAGTTTCATTGGGGTTAGTTTTCTGTATCCTGGGAATTAGATTGCACTCAACGATGAGAGAGAACAAAGAAGGGAAGGAGAAGCAGAGAAAGGAGGCATAGTTGGTGGCGAGGGAGAAGGATGAGAGAAAGATGAGTGCAGTTTACACATTTATGTAGTAAAGAAGGAAGCAAAGTGGGAGGCAGTCTGGGGAATGGGAGGTAGGAGTTGGTGTATGAGGTGAGTGAGGCTAATTAAGGTGAGAAGACTTGCATATGATGGGGATAGAAACCATCTGAAGCACTTGAACTTCTAGAAGTATTTTTGCTGTTCATGCAAGGACATTTATACATTTGCCAAGCCTCTGCTCGTTTGTTTATTTATTATTTATGGAGACCAGTGTTGCCATTCTCTCACTTCTCCTGGGAAAGGTGGTGCCATGTACTCTCACCTTGATTGCTTCAGCTCAACAATGACCATTCTTGTGGGGTGCTTACAATGTCTATGGGATAGGTGTGAAATCGCAGCAGGGATGAAAACTGCTGTCTCAGCTGCCCCATTCACAAGTAAACAGTGGGGACGCCCGCGCTACTCCCACTACAATAAAATTCAGAATAAGATTCCATCCAAGAACGATTAAAAGGCAGAGACCGTGCTATGACAGAAGCATTTTGCTTTGGAAAGATTTTGTTATATAAAAGTGGAACAAACATGTTAATAGTAGTCTATTTAATTTACTTAGTGCTTAATGCTCCTGAATAATGTGCAGTGGTATTTATAAATATACTGAACAAAAGAAATGTTGTGCTTTGACAGCTGCCAAAAATGATTCTATCATATCTCAATAGTTAACGGACATGATGTATAACTGTATATAAGAGCTGTGATTGTGCCACCTGCAGACATGTATGAGTAATCTGCAGCAATTATGAATTGCAGCTTGGGCACCTCATCCAATTTATCAGTCTCGGAGGAATAAAACAAAATAGTTGTTAAAATTAAAAAAAGAAAAGCGCCTTTTTACAAAAATACCTAAAAATATGGGCACAGATTTCTGCCTCGGCATGAACCTATTTTTACATTTGGTCACTATTCACCAACAATCCCTGTAATATGACTGGAACTCTGCACCAGGTATACGTTTACAGGCGGGAAGGTCAAGCGACTTTCTCTGCGGCTCCTATTCCCACTGCACAGGGTTCTCCATGGTAGAGAAGACCTCACAGCTGGAATAGAGTTCATTGTTCAAATACACTTTTCTTTTTATCCTCCATGGGGATATTCCTTCATCTACACCCCACCAATCTGGGAGTGATCTGTATCCTCTTTCCAACCTAGAAGAAGAAAGGAAGAGTTATTCAGTCGGAGAGGAGTTTGGCAATGGCCACAAATAAACATGTTTGTGGGTGTTCCCAAATTTCCAAGGCAAACCATTCCTTTGAGTTCCCATTCAACCCCTTGAGTGGAGACATTTACACACTGCTGGTGCATATCGCCACCCTTGTAAAATCGCTGTAAAACCATTTATGTCGGTCAGGAATCCCATTGTGAACTCCAGGCAGATATCAGAAAAGGTCAATTTGGTCATAGACGTCCGTTTAAGATTAAATTTACCTTTGTGGATATGCCCAAAATCTTTCAGTAAAAGGTAAAGCTCAAAAGAACTACAAACCTAAAAAAAACAAAAATACCAAATCTCACTTGTTAAGGGGCTTTTATTAAAAAAAATATATAAAAAAGCAGTGTAAAATATCTTAACTCTTCCTTAATATAGCAGAAGCATATCAAATGTGGTGGAGTGCTGGTGGTCAGTCAGAATTAGTCAATGGCTATATGTAGCAGTATTATTTGTTTTATTAAAAATCCCTTTAACTGATGTATTTCAGTACCTTTGCAATATTTTGTGTTGCATTCTATACCGATCATGCCCTTAACATGTTTTGAAAACTTAGTATTACCTGAATGACAGTGACTAACCGCTCAGATACACGTCTGGATCTGGTTTGCACTATATAAAACCACAAAAATCAACACATAAATAAATTACTAAATGGAATTATGTAGCATACAATATATTGTTGCCCTGTTAGAATATGTATCTCATCCATGTTTGCCTGTTAAAGTACATGTGCATACAATACTATGTTTTTAGGTCTCGCATAGCGTTGCAGTGCAACGCGCTGCTCGCTTTGCGAGGCATGCAGTATACAGTATAGTGGGGGGAAGCTCTGCCCACTTTCCGAGCATCTTTTTCATTGGCTTAAATTGTAAATGCTGCATTCTCATTGGTTTTCAGCTTGTTAGTCCCTCCTCCTGACAGCCATGTCATCATTTTTCTCCTTCCACGGCTATCGGCCCCTTTACTTTAAAAAATCTTTTGTTCCCCTGCCTCCCCCCGTTCCCTCCCGCAGTTTGTAACTTCTCTGCCCACCACCCCCCCCCACTCCCGTTCGTATGTTCTTGGACGCCCGCACTTTTGTTTACAATGCAATAGGTCTCGCGTAAATACGAGTCCTATTGCATTTGTAAATGCTTGTTTCCTCCTGGGATTGGCTGGGTGAGTTCGCACTATATTTTGCCTGACCTGTCCAAATGGCTATATTACGCATGCGTCGTCCAGCAGCCGCTATACAGACGCTCCTGAGCACGAAAAGGAAGGTGTTTACTAGGATCCAGGCAGCCACCCAGCAGAGCAGGAAAAGAAGAGCGCTGCGGTGCCGGCAGGTTTAAGAGGTCGGTCAGATATGTTTCTTGGTGGCTTGCGCCCGGTCACATGTTCATGCGGCGCACACTAGATGGCCTGTGCACATGTTCGACGGTCTGGTCACATGTTCATGCAGCACACAGCCCCTTGCACATCTTCCATTGCACACGTCGACACAGCGTTCACCAGCAGGTCTGTGCTCTCGTCAAAAGCCCACAACAGTCGCCCGTGCACCCGCTCACACATAGCGTCGTTCGTACGTGTGCGCTCCTCACACAGTGCAACCTCAGCAGCATTCTGCAGTGCTTGCACTGAGCCCAGCCGGCAGCAAACCTGGGCACTATTGTGCACACTTATCACAAGTTCACCTGCCCGACTCTAGTTTTCCACCTCCACGTGAGAGCTGGTATTGTGGGCCGTTTGCAGTGACCCCTTCCCTGACGCTTGCAGCTTGCAGTGACCCCCCTCCCTGACGTTTGCAGTGACCCCCCTCCCTGACGCTTGCGGTGACCCCCCCTCCCTGAGGCTTGTGGTCACCCCCCCTCCCTGACGCTTGCGGTGACCCCCCTCCCTGACGCTTGCACTGACACCCCTCCCTGATGCTTGCAGTTTGCAGTAACCCCCTCCCTGACGCTTGCAGTGACCCCCACCCTGACGCTTGCAATCACCCCCACCCTGACGCTTGCAGTGACCCCCTCCCTGATGCTTGCAGTGACCAGTGACCCCCCCCTCTCTGACGCTATAGGTCACTCGTGTGCATTAGACTGCAGTTTGTGCCCCCAGCACTGGCGTGGGCAGTGTCGGGGATGGCTGCCAGCGCCATCTGCAGGCATCAAAAAACCCCGTCTGGCACAGGAGGGCATGTCCCTGGCACCGGGCCGGAAGCCACAAGTGAAGCCCAGTTTCCTCTCTTAGCCAAGGACTAGGCCTGCCTCCTATGTCGGTGACAGATGAAGATGCCCACACAGCGCTTTGCATCAAACGGAGTGGATTTCAAGGGCGAAGATCGCCATCTTAGGGCACAGGAGGGTGCACTTGCTTGGCATACACCCTGTGTGCAACAGTTTGTTCAGGGACGGGGCAGAAGTGCAGCAGGTGCAGTGTCACCGGGGCCTATGACAGCACCACAGATATCAGCTGTCTTTTACTACCCAACCAGGAGGCATTGGGGCCTCTGGCAGGCTCAGTACCCCACTGGCCATGAGTTGTATCTGTGCTCTCGCTCCTAGTTAAGTCCAGTTCTACACAGGTCTTACATCAGCGAGTCCATCTTCAAGCACTTTACAGATCGGTGACTCGAAGCGCTTGCAATGAAGCGTTGTTCCCAGTACTGTTGGAAATGAACACAGCACCGTGAAGCAGCCAGCAACGCCAGCGCCTTGAGACCCTGACTGCATCTTTTAATTACCCCGCATCCGACCTCTGCTGTCCTGGAGTGTTGTCTTTCAGATGCCCTAAACCCATAGGTGCGGATGCTCCCGACCCTGGAAAGTACCTTTTGTAACTAAGGAGAGCTGGTACTCTCCCTTTCAAATGAAAGCAGCGGAGGCACTCAGTACCACACCCAACAGGAACTGCCCATTCAAAGGACTGACAGGAGCACAGAATTCCATTCACCCAGACAGGGCCTCCTCTTACGCACTTCCACTACTGGATGTCCTTGGAGCTCTTTCCTCTGTCAGCCCATCCCTACTCGTTTCTCACCCGGCGCCTCCTCTGCTCTTCCCCCCTCCCTGCATAATTCAGCACTCTCGCCCCTCCTGCTTTTTTCTCTCCCTTATGTTACTAAACCTGCCCTCCCTCTCAGCCATTCTATGCACTCTTTCTTCTATTGTCTGTTATGTCCTCTGACCTCTTCCTCTATCCTTTCTTTCTCTCCTTGTTCTTATCCCTAAAACCCTCTCCATTCTCTCCTGGACCCTGCACAAACTCTGCTTTCTCCATGCTCCCCCTGTTCCTCTTTCTCCTCCCATGAGCTAGTTACACTCTCTGTACCATCTGTTTCTTCTCTCCCATACCTCAGCCTTTGTTCTATCCTCCCTGTGCACTCTGTTCATCTTTTCTTGTCTCATCTCCCTGCTGCCTCGCTTCTCTCTCTCCATGCACTATCCCTTCTCCTCCCTGTGACCCTTTGTTTTGTCCTTTCTTGCTTTTATGGACTGTTCTATATCCCTTCCTTAAAACCACTTTGCTTCTGCCTCCGTTTTAGGTCTCACCTGAGGCAGCGCACAATTTGTTTACTTACAGGGGAGCCCGCCCGTTGCTTTGCATTGCTAAGTTTCATCGTCACTTTCATTTCCTTGCTTCTCTTTGGTGTGCGCATGCTGGCTTCACTTCCTCTTCAGGTGTTCCCCCGCCGCTGGAGCATGGCCCAAGTACTGCTTCTTTGGTCAGTGTCCTTCCACTCTCCCTGACCCCCACATTGTTTACAGCCACCACTTCCGTTGCTTACTCCCTCCTGCGTTATTGCTTCCCCGTGCCTCCTATGTTCATGCTTTCCCGAGACGCTCACATTTGCCCCTGTCCCTTCTAGCCCCCCTCCCACGTTGTCGTTACTGCTTTCCTTGTCCATCCAGTCTTGACCCTGCGCCCCATGGGAACAGTCCAGCTTCACCTGCCAGGCCAGGTCCTCCCTGCAGCAGAAAAAAGCATCCTAGGACCGGTTTCAGGGTTTCACCCCTCATCAGCCAGGATAGCTTGACTCCAGTGGCATGGAGAGCACGGGACCCACCTCTGTGCATACCCGCCCCATTCGGGGTGACAAATACAAAACAAGCATTTGCAATACAATAGTTCTCACATTTGCGAAAGTTTAAGCTAACGGCATTATAAATGACGCCTTTTATTTATCTGTGTTCAAAACCAACACATAAATAAAAGGCATTGCCGTTTACAATGCCAATAGCTCAAACTCTCGCGAATGCGAGACCGATTGCATTGCAAATGCTTGTTCTAAATGAGTATGGCTTCTTTCCTGGGGCCGTATTACGCCAAGTGCCCTGGGGGTGCAACAGGAGTGTGCGCTCACACGGTGTGCCGCCAGGGGAATTTGGTATTACAGAAGGGGCCTCAGACACTTGTGTGGCCTCTTCTGTACTACTCATGGCTCGCCCACATGTAGTGCCGGTGGCATAATGAGAGGGCATTCCCTCATGTGCATTGGGCGTGACCCATGCAAATGTGGGAATCCTATTGCCTCTCCACCCGCGCCATATTACAGACGTGGGCGCAAAGGCAAACATGCCAATAGAAGGTGCTTTGTGCCGCAAAAAGGTGGGGAGAGGAGAGATGGGGAGGTAAGAAAGAGAGGAGAAAGGGAAGAGAATAGAAGGGAAAGGCAAGGTAATGGAAAGCAAGAGGGAAGGGAAGGGAGAGAAGCAGAGAGGATAGAAGAGATAGTTAAGGCAGGAAGAGAAGAGAAGGGGAGTAGAAGAAAGAAAAGAAATGAAGAGGAAAAGAAAATGAAGAAGAGAAGGAAAAGGAAGAGTTAAAGGAAGAGGAAAAAAAGGGTTAAAGGAAGAGAAAGGGAAAGGAAAGGAAAGGAAAGGAAAGGAAAGGAAAGAGCTGGGGAAAGTAAAGCACAGTGAAGTTCGTTCCCAAAGGATAGGAAGGGAGAGGAGAGGAAAGGAAAGGAGAAAGAAAGTTAAAGGGCAGGGAAGTTGATCGGAAATGATGAAAGGGGAAGAAAGGGAAGAGAAGCGAATGGAAGGGAACCGAAATGAAAGGAAGGGGAGGGAATTGGAATTTCAAGTCAGTTTCAAGCCAGTTTCAAGTTAGTTTTCAGTTTGGTTTCAAATTCAGTTTTCAGTTTACTTTTCGGTTAATTTATTCACTCATCTTGTACTCTTAGACCCACCTCTGCCCCTTTCCTTTCTGGATCCTGCTAAGACCCTGCAGCCTTGGCCTCTCATTGTCCCCCGCTCCATCCAGCCAGCAGTGGTGTCCTTGAGTGCAATGCTGCAGCTACCTGGGTACCAGCCTTTTATACCAAGGAAACGTCACAATGGAGACTTTTCAATGTGTCATCATATATCACCCCATTATGAGTTATGCCCTGTGTTTCAGTTTCACAGGAGGAGCAGGCAAGGCACAAAATCCAATTTCTTGAGAAAATCCAAATTTGTAGTCACAAAAATGACCCTGCAATGAACCTGAAAGAGGATCACATCCTACCCGACAATCCTTCCAACAGTGGTCTCTCCCTTTCTCTCTGCGGCAGTGGAGTCTGCATGTACCCTGGACCATTGTGACCTCACATTGAAGGGCCTGTCATATCAAGTGTTGCATTCACAGGATTCTGCTTCTGGTGCTGCTGGGAACTTTTCACATGAATTTACAATGTGGGTTTTTATTAGTCTTCGCTAATGATAAATGATATTTTTATCATAAGGTGCATAGTCTCAGTTTGCTTGCACAGCGCCAGGCGCTCAATGAATGTTGCAATAAGAGGCCTTTAGCTCCCCCCGTCGGCTGCCATGGGCTGGACTCCCAGGGCTGGGACTGCAGGCCTGGAGGAATACCTTGTGGAAGTTGAAACATTTTTACGTACATTTAGCTTCATAATAATATAGAAATGTGCTTTAACGTTAACAAAGGAAATGCGTGACCATTTAGTGGTTAGAGAAAATGCCTTTTTTATTAAACGTGCCACAGAGAAAAGGCAATTTCTTTTGCAGAAAGCTCCCATTTCTATTGTTCTTTCACCACTAGGCCTCAAAATATTCTTATTCTTTACTGTCCCTTTAATAAAAATAAATGGTTTTCTTTAAATGCCGACAATGTTATAATTGAACTGCAAAACTTGACATCTTTGTGAAATGTGCTGTTTGCTGCAAAATGTATTTATTTTCACCTCACACCATATGATTTCATCGTATTTAGATAGTTTTCTCTGCCACATGCTTATAATGAAAAAATATACTAGTGAAAGAAAATGCTTGCTATAGCTCTGATTTCCATGATCTAATCAGGACATGCTAGATATTAATGTTTCATTTCATAGAGCAGACCATTGTGACGCAATGGGACACTGAACAGCTAACAGAGTAGGCTTGCTAAAGGTTCTCATCAGGACCTTCCTAGATGTATCTTTTGTAACATTTTGTAGCTGTTTTAGAACAACAATATGTCGACATGGACGTTTACCGTGGGAATCAAGGAAGAAGGCGACGGACCATTGTAAGATCCTTTACCATTGGCCAGGGATGAGTCAACATTTTGAGTTTGCAACATGTTTTGTGCTTTTCTATATAGTACGTGTTCCTAGCTAGAGAGCCAACGCATTCTATGCACACCTTACCGGCCATGCCCCTTAGCACTTTTCTGTGCTATTCTTGCCCAAGATTGCTGTAAGCTACTGCTAACGGTGATTTTTCTTGTTTTCCTTACCTTTTTTGAGGAGACTTCCTATCTTTATGCTGATCATAGCTACTGCTGTGATTATTTCCTTCTAGCTACTTTTACGGTTGTTACGGCATCTGTTAGGGAACTCGGCTGAGTTCCCGGAACTACTCTTTATGGGGAGTTTGACCTTTCATAGCTATTAGCCTTTTGCTAAATTTACTTGCTGTTTTCCAAAGGAACTCTTTATGGGTTCTCACTAGGATAGGTTAGATATTTTAGATTAAGATAGGGACAAATTTCTTTATGGAACACACTGTTATTTTATATGTTGTCTCTAATAACAAATCTTTTTGATATTTCTGTAAACAGACTTATCTGACTAACTCGAATGAAAGAACAAAAATACAAACTAATCTCTGTAATGAGAAATAAAGCTATTAAAACTTAATCAAACCTCTCATCATTGACTGATCATTAAATGCTGTAAGTCGATGATTATTTTAGCAATGTATTCAGGTTGTGCTCCATTCTAACACAGTGGCAAGGATTCGTCCACATGGAGAAGGAATATACGTGTAAATTGGAGTTTCACTTAGTAAGTCTTAAGGTGGAGCTGGTATATATATGCATACAGCGTAATAAACCGAAGCGCAATTAAGACAATCCGTGTGGTGTCATACCTGGTGTGGGTATCCGATTCGCATGAGAAATTGGAACTGGTATTATATATATATATATATATATATATATATGATAAAAAACGCTTGACAATGTTCCGAAAGACAAAACGGAGCCAACAACAATTGCGATAGTTTTTTCTTTTTTTTAATCCAAAAGCAGGTCAGCCATGACGCGTTTCAGCCGACACAGCGGCCTTGTTCACAAGGTGTTACGGTGT
This sequence comes from Calotriton arnoldi, assembly GCA_963921515.1. Classification (NCBI taxonomy): domain Eukaryota; kingdom Metazoa; phylum Chordata; class Amphibia; order Caudata; family Salamandridae; genus Calotriton; species Calotriton arnoldi. The sequence goes on along the minus strand of CAWUFW010018300.1, from coordinate 71,946 downwards.
AAACTCTCAATGGCCTTTACATACCATGTGTTTGACTGGCCTGGAAAACAGACTTACGTTGCTCCACTGCTGTTTTGCATGTCAGTATCTGTTCAAAAAGCAGATAAATCTTAGTGACTTGGTAAATCTTTCTTGTGTGTCATATGCATGTGCTTGATGGTGATTAACATAACTGTAAAGATGTTACATTCAGTATACATACTTTTCTGGCTTCTGTTACAGTTGCACTTTCTCGCTGCGCTTTTATTTAGCATATGCAATAAGATGCTTACTCATTCTACCACCCAGGAGAATTATTTCCTACCAACATTATTTTTAGTGGTAAAATGGAAAAAGACAAGTGTCTAAACGTTTCTTGTACCTACAATAACGTTATACAATAGGCAAGTGCCTAAACTCAAAACACAATTTTCTATAGTTACCTGTCCTCCGGTTATTCTGCAAAACTAGGGCAAGTGCCCTTTTAATCAAATGTTACATGGTATTAGCCTGCTCTACAAGGAGACCAACTCCTGCAATATTATTTGGGACAATCGTATAATGCATGTACACTCAGATATTCATAGCTTCATACTGAATAATCATATACCTTACTAGTGCATTACTATTAATAGTCAACACATATCATAGGCACGAATGAAATTCTTCCTCATGATTAAGACCGTTTGGTGTCTTACTGTCAAGCAGAAGAATGTAGCGTGTCTCAAGGGCGCGCAATGCTCTCACCCTGTCCCGCCTCTTTTGCTAGGTGGAATCGCATCTATCACAAAATATGTGATTTGGGTGGGGTCTCTGCTGTGAGTTGTTTTGCAGTGTCGAGCTACCGGATACAATCTATCCGCATTTGATATAGCCCTCATGTGCTGAAGAATCCTCTTGTGCACCTGAAGCGGAGTACTTCCCATGTACTGAAGGCCACAGGTGCACATCAGCACATATATTGCGAAATCAGTCTTGCAGTTATAGGAACTTCGAATCTTGACCTCTCTATCGCTGAAGGGAGTGGAGTATTTGGTCGTATTTTTTCCAATGCTGCAAGCTCGACACTTACTGCATCTTTTGAACCCAGAGGATGGTTTCAACCAACCTTGATTCCTATCACTTTCAGGACTCGATTTCACAACAGCATCTTTCAGTGAAGGTGCTCTGCGGAACGTCAATGGAGGAAAGTTTGAAAGATGTTGCCCTATGGCTGGGTCTGCTTTCAGAATATGCCAGTTTTTGTTTAGCAAATCTCGAAACTCCCTATTCTGACGAGTATAGGTGATTAGGAAACGCTTCTGGGGTTCCACTCTCTCATTCTTAAAACTTCTTTTAGAGAATAAAAGTTCCTCACGCTTTTTCTTGTTTGCTGTTTCTCTTGCTGCCTTGATAGTGACCTCATTGTAGCCTCTTTCAAGGAATCTTACACTCATTTCCATTTGGCATTTGGACAATTCATTTTTTGTACTGCAGTTCCTATTGGCTCGAAGCATCTCACCATAGGGGATGCTATTCTTAGTGTGGGCAGGGTGGAAGCTAGATGCGTGCAGCGTGGTGTTACCAGCCGTCGATTTTCTAAATAACCTAGTTTCCAACTTTCCTGCCTCTACAAACACCTCAACATTTAGAAATGGTACCTGTTGTGTACTGATCACATGTGTGAACCTTAAATTTAGATCATTATAATTTAGATGATTTACAAAGATTTCGGCAGATTCTGTTGTGCCCTTCCAGATAACAAATAAATCATCAATAAACCTGGTCCATACAATGATGTTACTATCCCATTCCAGTGTAAATTCCTTGCTGAGCACCTGCTCCTCCCACCAGCCTACGTGCAAGCACGCATAACTGGGAATGAAGCAGGTGCCCATCGCGGTCCCCCTCTTCTGCTGGTATAGTGTCCCATCAAACAGGAAGTAGTTGTCTTCCAGACACCTCCTTGCCATTTTTAACAGCATCTGAGTGTAACTCCACAAGCTGACAGGTCTGTCACTCAGATAAAACTCCATCGCCCTCAGGCCGTCAGCATGTGCAATGCTGGTATAAAGGGTAGCGATGTCCAGTGCAATCAGGACATAATCCTGTTCCATCGATATATCATATATCTTCTTAAGGAAATCGCTACTGTCTTTGACATACGATGGGAGCTTCTCAACATATGGTTTGAGGAAAAAGTCTATATACTTAGAACAATTTTCCAACATGCTGCCATTGGCTGAGATGATGGGGCGACCAGATGGACAGGATGCGTTTTTGTGCACCTTTGGTATTAGGCATAGTACAGGTGTTCAAGACGTTTCATTCCTTAAGAACTTGTATTCATCATGTGACAACAGATTCAGGCCAAACCATTGTTCCAATTCCAATATCTGACTAACTCGAATGAAAGAACAATAATACAAACTAATCTCTGTAATGAGAAATAAAGCTATTAAAACTTCATCAAACCTCTCATCATTGACTGATCATTAAATGCTATAAGTCGATGATTATTTTAGCAATGTATTCAGGTTGTGCTCCATTCTAACACAGTGGCAAGGATTCGTCCACATGGAGAAGGAATATGCGTGCAAATTGGAGTTTCACTTAGTAAGTCTTAAGGTGGAGCTGGTATATATATACATACAGCGGAATAAACTGAAGCGCAATTAAGACAATCAGTGTGGTGTCATACCTGGTGTGGGTATCCGATTCGCATGAGAAATTGGAACGGGTATTATATATATATATATATTCACTGAAAAAACCATAGGTTTCAGGGACGTTATAGTTAGTTGGACATTTCACTCGTATAAAACCAGAGAAATTCGGCTATTATAGTTAGTAGAGCTAACTATAACTCGCGCCCCCGCAATGCACTGCTGATGACGTCACATATTACATCACTCATGACATGCTCAGTGACATCACTGATGACATCTCAAATGACATCACTGATGACATCACTGATGACATCATCCAGTGACTGAGTGTTTCTAAAAATTTCAAGAACGTTATATCATAGGTAAATTTTAAGTTGGTTATACTTGAGTTCAAACTTTCAAAGTATTCCTGGAATTCCACTTTGTTTCCATCCCAGATGATTAGCAAATCATCTATGAATCGCGTCCAACTGACAATCTTTTCCACAAATTTGTCGTATCGTGGATTCCACGCAACCTCCTTCTCCCACCATCCCATTACCAAACAGGCATAACTGGGACTAAAAGAAAATCCCATTGCCGTTCCATTGCTCTGGCGGTATACTTCATCGCCAAATAAAAAGATATTTTTTGATAAGCATAATGATATCATTTCCGATAACATTTCATTGTGGTCACTATAGTGGATGTTTCTCTCTTGTAGGAAGTAGTTGCATGCTTTCAGCCCTAAAGCATTATCTATGTTTGTATATAATGCTATCACATCCATCGTGATTAGGTGGTATGTCTCCTGCCATGGTGTATTTTGTAAAATTCTAAGGATATCGCTTGTGTCCTTGATATATGAGCTGAGTTTCGCTACATATGATATGAGGAAGTGGTCAATATAATTTGCTATTGGCTCTAACAAAGAGCCCTTCGCAGATAAAATCGGCCGCCCCGGTGGTTTCTTTGGGTCCTTATGCAATTTTGGAAGAAAATAGATTGTCGCTGTCACTGGAAAATCCACAGTTAAATACTTGCTCTCCTCGTCATCAATTAGATTTTTTTGTGTCCAAACCCTGATTTTCTCATCAATTTCTCTTTTTATTGACATTGTTGAATTGGTTTTTAGTTTTTCATAGTATGTGCTGTCCCTTAATTGACGATGTGCCTCCGTGGTATATGCCACATGGTCCCAGATCACTACATTTCCGCCCTTATCTGCTATTTTGATTTCTATTTGATTATCATTTGAAAGGTTCTCCAGGGCTTCTCTTTCAACTTTTGCTAGGTTATCTCTGTAATTCAATCTCTTCAGTTTGGTCCTGAATAACTGCTTCCTGGAACATATCAATTTAATTTCCAGGGGCCAATTGTGGTTAGAACTTGAATTTTGATCGCTTTTCACTTAAACCCGCCCATAATTGGGGACACGCTGTTTGGAGAGAAATATCCTCCCCCTCTTCTGCATTCAAGTTTAGCAATGTTAGAAAATCCTCCGATTCCTTCACTAGTAGAGTTGAAATTGGTTTATCCATAGTTACTATAGGTTTCTCAATGTTACTACTTGCAGCTCATCTGTTACCGATCCTTCCTCTGCCTCACTACTTCTTCATGAGGCAACGGAAACACAATAAATTCGTACGTGACACCATTGACTATGCCGAAGGACGCATATTTACCTTTGCACGGAAATTTGATCCCTTTAAACAACATGCAACTCAAAGTAATACGGCAAGTGCCTCCAGCAGCTTCTCCTCTTTGGCATCCACAGATTTAAGTGGAGGAGAAACGGAAACTTTGGCTGAAAATGCAAAACTAACTTTTTTAGGAGACATGCGCCTGGTATTACAACAAAGGCAGTGGGAGCAAAATCGGATGGCACAACAGCAACAACGAGGAAGGGGAAGAGGACGACAATGGCCCCAAAGAAACTGCAACAAAGAGGAAAAAGGCGCAAGCGGATCATCCGAAAAGATAGGGACTACAACGAGGAGCATGAGGCAGAGGAAGGATCGGTAACAGATGAGCTGCAAGTAGTAAATCTGTCAAAACGTGAAATATCTGTAGCAGAAACATCGCTTTTAAAACGAGGCATAAACTTCTGCCCCACACAAAGAATGGATCTAGCTCAAACTAGGATTAATTTGTACCTGTATATCAGAAAAATAAAACTCGCAAAATTCTTTCTGGAGGACCAGAACATTGAGAAACCTATAGTAACTATGGATAAACCAATTTCAACTCTACTAGTGAAGGAATCGGAGGATTTTCTAACATTGCTAAACTTGAATGCAGAAGAGGGGTAGGATATTTCTCTCCAAACAGCGTGTCCCCAATTAGGGGCGGGTTTAAGTGAAAAGCGATCAAAATCCAAGTTCTACCCACAATTGGCCCCTGGGAATAAAATTGATATGTTCCAGGAAGCAGTTATTCAGGACCTGTACAAACTGAAGAGATCGAATTACAGAGATAACCTAACAAAGGTTGAAAGAGAAGCCCTGGAGAACCTTTCAATTGATAATCAATTAGAAATCAAAATAGCAGATAAGGGCGGAAATGTAGTGATCTGGGACCGTGTGGCATATACCACGGAGGCACATCGTCAATTAAGGGACAGCACATACTATGAAAAACTAAAAACCAATCCAACAATGTCAATAAAAAGAGAAATTGATGAGAAAATCAGGGTTTGGACACAAAAAAATCTAATTGATGACGAGGAGAGCAAGTATTTAACTGTGGATTTTCCAGTGACGGCGACAATCTATTTTCTTCCAAAATTGCATAAGGACCCAAAGAAACCACCGGGGCGGCCGATTTTATCTGCGAAAGGCTCTTTGTTAGAGCCAATAGCAAATTATATTGACCACTTCCTCATATCATATGTAGCGAAACTCAGCTCATATATCAAGGACACAAACGATATCCTTAGAATATTACAAAATACACCATGGCAGGAGACATACCACCTAATCACGATGGATGTGATAGCATTATATACAAACATAGATAATGCTTTAGGGCTGAAAGCATGCAACTACTTCCTACAAGAGAGAAACATTCACTATAGTGACCACAATGAAATGTTATCGGAAATGATATCATTATGCTTATCAAAAAATATCTTTTTATTTGGCGATGAAGTATACCGCCAGAGCAATGGAACGGCAATGGGATTTTCTTTTAGTCCCAGTTATGCCTGTTTGGTAATGGGATGGTGGGAGAAGGAGGTTGCGTGGAATCCACAATATGACAAATTCGTGGAAAAGATTGTCAGTTGGACGCGATTCATAGATGATTTGCTAATCATCTGGGATGAAAACAAAGTGGAATTCCAGGAATACTTTGAAAGTTTGAACTCAAGTATAACCAACTTAAAATTTACCTACGACATCAGCAATGAAAGGGTAACGTTCCTGGATACGGAAATATACATCAAAAACAATCAAATTCAGACCACACTCCATCGGAAAATCACGGCTACGAAAGCAACCTTAGAAGCAACAAGCTTCCACCAATCATCGTTAATATCGAGCATTCCATACGGAGAGTTTCTCCGACTACGAAGAATCTGTAATGAGGAGGACGAGTGGCAGAAACATAGTACCATCACATCAGAAAGATTTAAACGCAAAAAATACAACAAAAGCATTGTGAAGAGGTGTTGGAATAGAGCCAATGAAAAATCGAGGGAGGAATGTCTCATATTGAAAAGACAGGAAAAGCAATTAGAACCGGACCCCATAAGACTAATTATGGACTTCTCTCAAGAATCTAACGATATCGCAAATATTTTAAGGAAAAGTTGGAAAATCTTGCAGTTAGATGGCACGATGGGAAAAGTAATGGGTAAACATCCAACCATCACATATCGCAGAGCCAAAAACTTAAAAGACCGACTAGTGCATAGTCACTTTAAAGGAAAAAAGAAAAATGATTCTTGGCTAAAAACGAAGGGCTTTGTTAAATGCCATAGCTGCAAAGTGTGTCAAATCGCGAAGCCAACAACAGAAGTCCTAATGGCTAATAACAAAGTATGGAAGATCCGGGAACTAATAACCTGTAAAAGCCAGTATACGGTTTACGTGATCGAGTGTCCCTGTATGCTGAAATATGTAGGCAGCACCATCTGCGAATTGAAAAAAAGAGTGTTGGAACATGTGCGTGCCACAGTCAAGAAGGACAGAAACAACGCAGTGGCTAAGCACATGGAGTTACATCACAATGGGGACTGGAAGGTTTTGAAGTTCTATGGAATAGAGACTGTGCCAACAAATGATCGAGGAGGCAACAGGGAGAAAATACTTCGCCAAAAAGAATCACGCCACATCCTGAAATTAAGAACTATGACTCCGCATGGCCTGAATCAATCAGAGGAACTGTATAAACATTTATAATATGGCAATTACTCCCCAAATAGTGCCAAAAATATAACTGAGTAAGATGAAAGAAAAACTGGATTTTAAGTACACCAAGCAACTATTACATATTATAATGGGCCCCAACGTAGTCCACATGGCAGAATAAACCCACCGGAGGGTTGAGGAATTGAAGAAAATCTAGTATTAATTTATTCCCACTGGAGGGACTTGTAAATAGACTCTGCCGGTGAAGTATAAAAGGAACGAGTGGGAGCCACTCTATAACAACATCGAGAAAGACGACATCCATGAAAATAAAATGAAATCTGTAAATTCATTGACTTGGTAAAAGAACAAAGCAAAAAATGCTTTTAATTCACTTCATATGTTTATTATTCACTTTATTAATGTGCACTATAATGTAACAAATGAGTGGGGACTACATCTCCCAGAATATTTAGAGGCGCTACTTTTGTTTGTCAGGAAATGACGTAACAGGTTTGAAATTTAAGAAGCAAGGTTGTTTGCGCTAGAACTTGACCGTGAGCAAGGTATTATGTAATACCGAAACGCGTTGGTTGTTCGCCTGTGTCCCTGACAAAAATGAATGGAAGGAACGAAGAAATAAACTAAAATTGCCAAAGGCCCTGCGAGAGTGCGACCCGTTTCTTTTGGCAACGAAGGATTTGGTGGCATACATAGCGGTGTGGTTCAACCGCGGGGGTCCCGCTCCTATTTGAGCGCCAGAAACGCTTGACGGAGGAGAACCAAGTTTGGGAGGATATATATATATATATATATATATATATATATATATATATATATATATATATATATATATATATATATATATATATGTTCACTGAAAAAACCATAGGTTTCAGGGACTTTATAGTTAGTTGGACATTGCAGTCGTACAAAACCAGTGAAATTCGGCCGTTATAGTTAGTTCAGCTAACTATAACTCGCGCCCCCGCAATGCACTGCTGATGATGTCACAGATTACATCATTCATGACATGGTCAGTGACATCACTGATGACATCACTGATGACATCTCAAATGACATCACTGATGACATCACTGATGACATCATCCAGTGACTGTGTGTTTCTGTAAAGTTTAAATATGTTTTATATATATATATGCCAAGGTGTATTGAAGAATGAGTGGGTGTATAAGTGTCTGAATGGATGATTTAGTAGGTGCGTGACTGACTGTATAAGCGAGTGATTAAACATGTCTTACTGAATGCATTGGTTAGTGACTAAACTGTGTGAATGTCTCTATCAGTCTGTCAGTTGGTGTGTAAGCGGCTGCATGGGTTGGTGAGTAGCTACATGAGTGTCTATATGGGTTATTGATTGGTTGTCTGAGCATCTCTATGGGTGCTTGAGTATCTGTGTGGGTGAGTGGGGGGTGTGTGACTGTGCGATTCACTGGGTGTATGGGTTTAAGAGTGCATCTGTGAAGGGCTGTATGGGTGAGTGAGTGTGTGTATGGGTGTGTTGGTTGTATCAGTGATTGTATAAGAGAGTAAGTATGTGTTAGTATCTGTATGAATAAGTGAGATGGTGTTTGTATAACTGTATAGGTGATTAAATGGAAGTGTGATTGATTTTTTGCATGACTGACTAGGTGTGTGAGTAACGCTATGGATGAGTGGCGGTGTGTGAGTGTCTGTATACGTGTATGAGTGCATATGATAGTGCTGTACTGATGAGTGACTGCATGTATGAGTGACTGTATGGGTGAATGAGTGGATGTGTGTGTAGACTTAGGAATCAGTGAGTGGGTATGTAGTAACTGGTATTGGTGTGTCTATGGTTTCGAAAATGGTAGTCTGTATTTTAGAGTAGGTGTATCAAAGGTTATATTAGGGTATGAGGAGGTACATCAGATTACCACGTGGATGATGTCATCAGTGATGTCATCAGTGATGTCATTTGAGATGTCATCAGTGATGTCACTGACCATGTCATGAATGATGTAATATGTGATGTCATAAGCAGTGCATTGGGGGGGCGCAAAACTAACTATAACGGCCGAATTTCACTGGTTTTGTACGACTGCAATGTCCAACTAACTATAACGAGCCTGAAACCTGTGGTTTTTTCAGTGAATTTCAAAGGTTTTTTAAATGCCAATGTCTAACTATAACGTCCCTGAAACCTGTGTTTTTTTCAGTGAATTTCAAAGGTTTTTTAAATGCTAATTTCTAACTATGCCTACAGAGGTAGGATATGTGCAGAAAGAGGAAGAAAGGCGCAGAAAGAAGTAAGAGAAATGCAGAAAGAGGCAACAGAAGTCCAGAAAGACGAAGAAAAGTGCACAAAGAAGCAAGAGATATGCAGAAAGAGCCAGCAGAGGTGCAGAAAGAGGCCTTGTTGCAAAGTCATCCTGTGCCCCCAACTTTGTGCTGACTGGTACTGGTGGTAACTGACTCTGACTAACCAGGCCCGGAGCCAGTGCTATGCTAAAAGACACTTAGAATACAGTGAAAACACCTACATACACTAGGGTACACTATAGGTTGGGGTACTCCTGTAATTGGCATGACCTCCCCTGTAAGGCCCTAGTATATAATAGGGCAGGGGGATTAAAACTACCTCTAAGTCAGAGGTGCAGAAACATGCTACTTTAAGTAGTAGTCGTGTTTGCAGAGTGGTAGACAAAGGGTGCTAGGCCTCCGACCAGCGCTCAAGACTTTTCTCTGCGTAGGACTTACAGGAGGTACCAGGAGGGCTTCTTGGCCCACAAAGTCCCACAGGAGTAAAGTAGACTTCAACCCCCATCCCGTAGTCTGCCCGGAGGCGTGTTTGCAGAGTGGTGGAGAAAGGGGGCATAGCCTCCGAAGACGTCTTAGCAATCCTACTGTGTGGGACTTACTGGAGGTAACAAGAGGGGTACTTGGCCCTCAAGGACAACCTTGGGGGCCAACCACCCCTCCTATTACCTCCAGTAAGTACCACACAGCAGGATTGCTAAGTTCTCATAACAGGCCAGGCCCCCTTTGCCCACCACTCTGCAAACGCGCTCCCTGGCACGCTCTTGGTCGGGGATTGAAGTCCGCCCGGAGCCAGTGCTATGCTAAAAGACATTTAGAATACAGTGAAAACAGCTACATACAGTAGGGTACAATATAGGTTGGGGAACCCCTGTCATTGGCATGACCTCCCCTATAAGGCCCTAGTATATAATAGGGCAAGTGGATTAAAACTACCTCTAAGTCAGAGGTGCAGAAACATGCTACTTTAAGTAGTAGTCGCGTTTGCAGAGTGTTAGAGAAAGGGTGCTGGGCCTCCGACCAGCGCTCAAGAATTCCGTTGTGTAGGACTTACAGGAGGTACCAGGAGGGCTTCTTGGCCCCCAAAGTCCCTCAGGAGTAAAGTAGACTTCAACCCCCATCCCGTAGTCTGCCCGGAGGCGTGTTTGCAGAGTGGTGGAGAAAGGGGGCATGGCCTCCGAAGACGTCTTAGCAATCCTACTGTGTGGGACTCACTGGAGGTAACAAGAGGGGTACTTGGCCCCCAAGGACATCCTTGGGGGCAAACTACCCCTCCTATTACCTCCAGTAAGTACCACAGAGCAGGATTGCTAAGTTCTCATAAAAGGCCACGCCCCCTTTGCCCACCACTCTGCAAACGCGCTCCCTGGCGCGCTCTTGGATGGGGATTGAAGTCCGCCCGGAGCCAGTGCTATGCTAAAAGACACTTAGAATACAGTGAAAACACCTACATACACTAGGGTACACTATAGGTTGGGGTACCCCTGTCATTGGCATGACCTCCCCTATAAGGCCCTAGTATATAATAGGGCAGGGGGATTAAAACTACCTCTAAGTCAGAGGTGCAGAAACATGCTACTTTAAGTAGTAGTCGCGTTTGCAGAGTGGCAGAGAAAGGGTGCTGAGCCTCTGACCAGCGCTCAGGAATTCCGCTGCGTAGGACTTACAGGAGGTACCAGGAGGGCTTCTTGGCCCCCAAAGTCCCTCAGGAGTAAATTGGACTTCATCCCCCATCCCGTAGTCTGCCAGGAGGCACATTTTCAGAGTGGTGGAGAAAGGGGGTCATGGCCTCCGAAGACGTTTTAGCAATCCCACTGTGTGGAACTTACTGGAGGTAACAAGAGGGGTAGTTGGCCCGCAAGGACATGCTTGGGGCCCAACTACCCCTCCTATTACCTCCAGTAAGTCCCACACAGCAGGATTGCTAAATTCTCATAGCAGGCCACGCCCCCTTTGCCCACCACTCTGCAAACGCGCTCCCTGACGCACTCTTGGATGGGGATTGAAGTACCCTTCGCTGCTGGGGGTCCTTTAGGGGCCAACTAGCCTACCTCTTACGTCCAGTAAGCCCCACACAGTGGGATTGCTGCGAGGTGGACACAGGCCCGCCCCCTTTCTCCACCACTCTGCAAACGCGCCCCCTGGCGCGTTATAATTTGGGGGATTAAGTCCCCTTGAATCCTGAGGGTCCCTGGTGGCCAACTAGCCCACCAGGTACCTCCAGTAAGCGCCACACAATCGGATTGCAGAGAGGTGGTCCGAGGCCATGCCCCTTTTTACACCACTGTGCAAACGAGCCTCTTGGTGCACTGCTGGTGGGGCGACGAGGTCCTCTTGTGTCCTGAGGACCTCAGGACACAAGTGGACTTCATCCCCCGTTTGCAGAGTGGGGCAGGGAGGGGGCGGGGCCTCAAGTGAGATGCCGGCTTTTCTTTGTTTGAAATATTTGTAGAAGGGGGGCTGTGTGGCCCCCCTTCTTTTACAATTTTTTGGGCCCTGGGGACCCCATTCCCCAGGGCTTGAGCATTTAAAAAAACAAAAACAAAACAGGAATGGGGCTGCGTGGCCTCCCTTCCCTTGGCCACTATTGGCCCTGGGGACCCCATCCCCCGGGTCCTGGCCAGCATTTTTTATAAAAAAAATTTGGAGGGAGGCCATGTGGCCCCCCTCCTGAGGCCTATAATGGCCCTGGGGACCCCATCCCCCGGGGCATTGCCTCGTTGTTTTTTTTTTTTTAATAAAAGAGTACGGGAGGGGGGCCGCGTGGCCCTCCTTCCCTTGGCCACTTCTGGCCCCGGGGACCCCATCCCCCGGGGCCTGGCCAGCCTGTGGTTTTTTTTAGGAGGGGGGCCGTGTGGCCCCCCTCCTTAGGCCAATTATGGCCCTGGAGACCCCATCCCCCGGGGCCGGCCTTTCCGTTTTTTTTATTTTAAATTAATTACAGGGGAGGGGGGCCGCGTGGCCCCCCTTCCCTTGGCCACTTCTGGCCCCGGGGACCCCATCCCCCTGGGCCTGGCCAGCCTGTGTTTTTTTTAGGAGGGGGGCCATGTGGCCCCCCTCCTTAGGCCAATTATGGCCCCGGGGACCCCATCCCCCGGGGCTGGCCTTTCCGTTTTCTTTTCTTTTTTAAAAAATTAATTACAGGGGAGGGGGGCTGCGTGGCCCCCCCTTCCGGGCCACTTCTGGACCAGGGGACCCCATCCCCCGGGGCCAGCCCTCATCGTTGGGGACTGTGGGGGGAGCCCCAATGCCCCCACGGTCCCACCGGCTCCCCGCCTCCTGCGGGAGCCAACATTGCTTTTGATCAAGGGGAGCTGCTGACATGCAGCTCCCCTTGCTCAAAAGCAATCCTGCTTTGCTTCATTGAAGCAAGAGCAGGTTTTCCTGCTCTCGCTTCAATGAAGCAAAGCAGAGTTTGCTATGGCAGGGCGGAGCAGTGCTCCCGCCCTGGCATAGCAAACAGCAATGTCCTGGGGGTGGGCACCCCGGGACATTGCAGGAGCCGGCCCTGGGGGGTGGCGGTCCCCAGGGCCATCAAGGGCTCCTGGAGGGGGGCCACACGGCCCCCCTCCCTTCAGTTTCAAAGCCCCGGGGAGGTGGTGGTCCCCGGGGCTTGGGGGGGGCCCGCAAGGCCGCCCCCTCATTATTTAAAGAAGCCCCGGGGAGGTTGTGGTCCGCGAGGCCCCCCCTCGTTATTTTTAAGAAGCCCCGGGGAGGTGGTAGTCCCCGGGGCTTGGGGGGCCATGAGGCCCCCCTCATTATTCCATGAAGCCCCGGGGAGGTGGTGGTCCCCGGGCCTTGGGGGGGCCTGTGAGGCCCCCCTCAGTATTCAAAGAAGCCCCGGGGAGGCGGTGGTCCCCGGGGCTGTGGGGGGGCCATGTGCCCCCATGCATAATTTATAAAGCCCCAGGGAGGTGGCGGTCCCCGGGGCTGTGGGGGCCCCCGCAGGCCCCCACACAATTATTTTATATTGCCGGGGGCTTTTTTACTAACGAAGCGCGGAAACCCGCGCTTCGTTTTTTAAATATAATTTCGGCCAGATTCGCGGACCCTACGCGAATTCGGCCGAAATTATTTTGAAAAAATGCTTTTTTGGGCCTGGGGGTCCTTGTGGGACCCCCTGAGCAGGCCTAGGGGGTCAGGGTGTTTGTACCCTGCCCCCTTTTCTTGTTTTTTCACTTTTTTCCCCCCTTTTTCTTGTGACTCGTTACCGAGTCACAAGATGGCTGCCAACATTTCCTGGTTTGGAGTGTTGGCAGCCAATCAGAAGTAAGCTCATGCTCGGGAGGGTTCGCGAACCCTCCTCGGTGCTCAGATATCGATATTTTTCTTTTTTAATTTCTCAGGAACTACTGAACGGATTTACACCATTTAAAAAAAAGGTCGCTTTCTGAGCCAAGACCTACCTTTTGCCAAATTTGGTGTAATTCCGTTCAGCAGTTCGGGCTGCAACCTGTTTCAAAATTCCTATGGAAATTAACATGGGGAAAATGCCTTTTGGGACCCCCCTTTTTTCTCGGCCCCCGCTTGACGAATCACCCTGAAACTTTCAAGACAGGAGCTGACCGGAGCACCCCATTAGTTTTGAGAATTTCTCGAAGTTTTGTCAACCAGTGCTAAAGATATTGGCAGAACAAAAAACGCTTTTTGAATAGAAACAAGGTCCTAACTATAACTACCTGCTGGCGACCGCCAGTAGGTAATATATATATATATATATATATATTTTTTTTTTTGATAAACACAGTTTTATTGTTTTATTAACAGAACAACAAGTCATGTTCATAGTCCTCAAAAAGCCCCAAACCACATCACGTACAATCAGGAGCAGATCCAGTATGTTAGATAGAGCATCACAAAAGGAAACAACAATCACGTCACAAACCATTTGCCTCATATCTTTGCATGTTTAGTGGGACAACCCCTTGCCTCATACACTGGCTTCTCCTGTTGAGTGCACCAATCTACTCCTTGCCTCCACGTCAACAGCTTCAAAATTTAGGGGGCCTTCCGGTGGGCTGCAATTTCTCTTTTAGCTACCACAAGGGTGGTACCCAGCAGCGCCCTGTCGGCCTGGAAGGCCTCCCGCCCTTCATCCACTCCCAACAGGATCAAGAGAGGAGAGAGCTCCAATGTCAGGTCTAAAACATTCGAAAAGCTCAGCCAGCACCACCTCCCAGTAGCGTGCTATAAAGGGCCAAGACCATACCATATGAAAGAAGTCTGCCAGAGTGTGAGAGTGCTCGACACAGCCTGACAGGGGTGAGGTAAGCACATGTAGGTAGTATGTCTGTATCAAGCGGAGCCTGGAGGAGATTGTAAGAACTCTGGGGGCCAATAAAGCGTCCCGCCAATCCTCATCTAAGGGTCCAAGCCAAGTCTCCCAGCGGGTTTTAAGGATATGAATTGCTTCGGGGTTATTTATGATCAAGGTTCGATAAATCTGGGAGGCACCTCCCTTGCCCAGAGTTCCCATCATTAACTTGGCTTTGATGGACTGAATTCTGGGATACATGCATCTGGGGGGAGATGCACTTGCAAGGCATGGCGCAACTGCAGAAATTTGTGGAATTGCGTTGTGGGTAATGTGTATGTCTGCTGAAGCTCCTGAAAGGAAGCCATATGTGAGCCTACCTAGATGTCGCCCAAGATAGTGATACCGATGGCATCCCATCTAGCAAATCCTTCCAGCTCCGCCACCTCCCCAAAAAACATGCCGTGCCACAAGGGGGTGTGTTGAGTGACTTTCTTACACCATCCTGTGTGCCGGAGCGCAGCCCTCTACTCATAGAACACTAGCCGGGTCACTTCTGGAAGCGTCCTGGGTATGGCGCAGCTGTAGAGCAGCTCCATAATTCATGGGAATCCCGGTGTGGTAAGTTCCTGCTTATATGCCGGGTCCAACCATCCTCCACTGACCCAGTCGTTAATGATCAAGAGGTGGGATGCCAGATAGTATAAGTATAAGTTAACCATACCCAGACCCCTGTCATAAGAAGTTCTTTGACAGATGGGGAAGGCTAAACTGGGCCTGGCATTGTGCCACAAAAAGGAGACGGCCAATGAATCTATCTCTCTGAACCAGTGGTGAGAAATACTATGGGGGAAATTTTGGAAGAGATATAAGAATCGGGGCAGTACCATCATTCTGTCGAGGGCTATTCTTCCCATGACATTCAATGGTAAAGTCTGCCACGTCTTAAGATCCGCTTTGACTTTGGCCGTTTCCTTTTTGTGGCACAATGCTAGGCCCAGAACTGGCAGAGTTCACCACGTTTTTCCCACTCCGCGCTCTGCTTGGAGAGCGGGATATGGCAACAAAAACTTCGTAAACCGCCGGCGGAGCGTAGTTCACCGGCGGGTGCCATTTGGCACTCATCAGTGAAATCCGCCTTCTTTGAAAGCTAAAGCCGACCAGTTTAATTGGTCGCAAAACCTACCGGTGTTCTCCATTGGCTGTGGGGTGAGGCCGGTACATGTCCACACACGTGGTGATGTCCTATCCAAAACTCCACCCAATCCGAAGTCTGCTCTCTCACGCGGCTGGCCTCTGGCAGTGACTGCGTGCAGTGGCACATCTGCAGCGATCGAACAGCTCTCCAAGGTGAACCCTCTCCCACTTTTAGCCCCTGGGCATGGGGCAGTGGGAGGGGTATGATGCACGAACCATCCTACCCCCGTCAGGTGCACTGTTGACTGAGGCACGGGGGAGTGCCCTCTGACGAGAGCGTCACAGTGAAGCTCCTGCCTCCACTGAACATACGCGACGTCCCCTGCTCAGCAATGGCTTCAGGAGAACAGGTGAGGGGGGCTATGAGTGTAGCCGGCGTCCATACTGTGTGGAACCCCATAGACTTGGACCACGTGGTGCTGTTGGGGTGGAAAGCTGCGCCACCTATATTGCTTTGGTGGGTTGCTGTGCCCAATGCGGGTTACAGAAGGCTTGTTCCAAGAGGTGGGCAAGCACTCCGCCCGATCACGGAACTCTGCAGAATTCCACAGAGTTTTTATGAAACTCTGTGGAATTCCGCATAGTGCAACTCCGTGGGCTCCGCCCACCCTTAGTGATGTTAAAAGACCAGGATAGGGGTGAGTC
Organism: Calotriton arnoldi; assembly: GCA_963921515.1. Taxonomy (NCBI): domain Eukaryota; kingdom Metazoa; phylum Chordata; class Amphibia; order Caudata; family Salamandridae; genus Calotriton; species Calotriton arnoldi. Next base: position 55,591 of record CAWUFW010018300.1, on the reverse strand, counting down.
AAGATGCCAGATACCGATACCTAAGACAACGGATTGGGATAGTTGTTTGCCAATCCACACAGTCATGTGAGGACCTAGTGGTACAAGAATCGATTTGACCGGGGTGACTGTCAATCCCAAAGCCTCTGTAAAGAGCTGCAGGAGCCGGAGACATTGAAGACCACTATCAGGTGGCTTTGAAAGATACAGCAACACATAATCTGCATAGAGAGCAATGCGGTCTTTGTGCCCTGTGTCCCATTCCCATTCTCTGATCTATGCATCACACCATATAAGACGAGCGAAGTGCTCGATGGGCAACAGAAAAAGGAGGGAGGACAGGAGGAAACCCTGGCTAGTCCCCCGGCGTATAGGAAATTCATCAGAAACCACCCCATTAACTTGCACATAGGTCGTCAGGTTGGAGTATAGGATCAGCACAAGTCCACAGAAGCGGGGACCAAACCCTGCCCTCTCCATCCCATGGGTCAAATAGTTCCAGTCCACCATGTCGAAGGCTTTGTTGAAGTCTATCAGGAGTAAATCTAGTGGGGCTGAAAGCCTATGACGGTGGGCCAGTGCCACGTGTAGGCGCTGCAAATAGTGCCTCGTACTCCTAGCGGGCATGAAGCCACACTGGTCGGGATGGATTAAAGATTGGAGAACTTGTCGTAGGTGGTTGGCCAGCACAGTTGCCAAAATCTTTACTTCCCCGTTAAAAAAAGAGATAGGCCGGTAGTCAGCACAGGAGATGGATGGTGGGTGCATCTTTGGTATGACCACAATAGTGGCTTGATCAAGGTCTCAGGAGAAAGATCCCATCTGTACTACCTCTTTATGAAGGGCTAATAAATGAGGCATGAGGATGTCTTTATATTTTGTTTAGAACTCAATAGGGTAGCCATCTAGGTGTGGTGTTTCCCCAGATGCGATCTCTGAGACTGCGTCTCCAATTTCTTCGAGGGTAATTGGCTGGTCCAACTCTCGCCATTCAGCACTAGAAAGGCTGGGCAGGGGTATCTCGTCAAGGAGGTGGGTGGCCCTTTCAGAGTCGGGATGAGGGATGTCCCTGTGTAGGGTTGCATAGTGGTCAGCAAACACCTGGGCGACATCTAGGGAGGAATGGTGCTTGCAGCCCTGACTGCCCGCTAGCTCAGGTATGATTCATCTGGCCAGGGTCGAGAGGCCAGCCAATGTAGCAACTTGCTGTTTTTCCAACCATATACCCATGCAGTAGAGGAACAGATTTGTTTTGCTGCTTCTAGCAAGTGGGCCCTAATCTCCTTGCGAAGCAGGGTCAGTTCCCTGGTGATAGCGCTATGTTTAATGCTGGAAAGCTGTGTCTCTAGGCGAAGGGCACAAACTTCAAGTTGGGTGACTCAATCGTGTTGTGCTTTTTCTTGCTGTTGGAGGAAAGTTTTGCCATGCCCCCGGATAGTAATCTTACATGCTGCAAAGAGAGTACCCCCTTGACTGGACCAACTCTGTGTTTGTGTGGAAATACTCCACGATTTCACGCCTCTCATCTTGAGTGTATGTTGCATCTTGTAGTCTGGTAGCGTCTGGTGTACCGAAGCGAAGGAGCAAAGGACTTGATCAGAGATTCCACGTGAGAGTATTTGCACCTGCGAAACTGATAAAACATTGGTAGCTGGCAAAAGAAGCATATCAATGCGTGCCTGCGTGCGTGTGTATGATGTCTGCACTTGTATGTGTATATCGCTTCTGCCTAGGATTCCAGGTTTTCCGTACGCAAATAAACCTAGGGTGGTCACTCATTTGTGTAGGGAATTTGCTCTTTGGCGGCGAGCATCTGATGGGGGACCAATTGAATACACCACGGGGTCTAGGACTCAATTAAAGCAACCCCTGTGATAGTGAGACCCAGAGGCAATTGAGTATAAATACCAAGAAGTATGGCTAAGAAGGAGTCTAGAGCTGTGGGGGAGCATATAGGCAAAGAATTATCAAGGGGCTGGCCTCAGTCATACCCGTTAGGGCAGTGGCGTACCTAGGCCTTTTGCCACCCTCGGTAGCCGAATTTAAGAGCAGGGGTAGTGCTGGAGTTTCCCCTGCGATGGCTACAAGTAAGAGTGGGGGGGAAGCCGTCACCCCCAAAACTCATGTCACCCGGGGCGGACCGCCCCCCCCCCTTCCTACGCCACTGTGCTAGGGTGAGATAACGACCTTGTGGATCTGTCCAGGTCTGGACAACCATCATGGTGAAGGAGAGGCATAACAGTATTGCCACCCCACGAGACCCCAGCTTATACCCCTTGTGATAGACCCTGTCAAACCCTTGCCGTGCCAGAAATGGACATTTTGTGCCCATCAGGTGCATCTCCTGGATCATTAAGGTAGAAGGGAGATAGCGTTGGGCATAACACAGCACTGCTGAGTGTCTGATCCGGTCTGAAAGACCATTTATGTTCCAGGACATAACATCGTAAGGGGCCATGATAAAACTGGGGACGTGAATTGCATAAAAGCTAATGGTAAGCCTACTGCCTACTGCAGGAGAGGGGTCAGGTGCTGAACGTGATGCGTTGCGGTCGGGCATATTGATGGGACTCTGTGACAACCTAGAAAAGGAACAGAACCAAGAAGCGTGCAATAAAACAAAATCATAGAACATTATGGCAAAAGCCCACCTCCCCCCAGCTCCTCCACCCCATACTTCCCCTGAGAGGCATCTGTCACCCTATAACGTGTTTCTCAACTTATAACCAGTTTGTCTTAGACAGGTGTGGAGTGGTGGACCTCCAAGGTGTAGGATCAATATAGTTCGATGTCTGCATTCGCGCCAGTAATCAGGAGCTTCTCAGTAGTTGCGGGCTGAATCAGGCCTGGGCCCAGGTTCCAAAAGTGCCTCCCACGTTGCTGCTAAATGGGAGAGAGTGTGCGGCTCAATCGTTGCTCAGTGTGGGGTGAAGCGTGGGGGTCTTCTCCAGTCTTTGTGGACTGTTCCGATCATTGCGGCGGTGGTGGCGCCGAGGAGCCGGAGCTTGGTGAGGGAGATGCAGTACAGAGACCTAGTACAGACTTGCCTCAGATGCTTGCCAGTTCCATGCCGACCCTCAATGTCTGACTAGTCGATGGTGGGGGAGAGCGGGCTGGCAGGTGTAACCCTTTTTTCTTCCATTAGACATTTCCACACTGACTCAGGGGGTCTTGAAAAAAATAGGTCTTATCCACATGTATTACCTTGAGGCGCACTGGGAACAAGAGCGCATAAGACAGTTGGAGGGCCCGGAGTTTCTGTTTGACAGATTCGTAGGCCCTGTGTCTGGCCTGGACCTCTCGTGTGTAGTCTGGAAAAATTAAAATATTTGAGTTCTGATGTCTGAGATCTGAGTGCGCATAAGCTTCTCGCAGAATAACGCCTCTGTCCTTAATGCTGAGTAACTTTGCTATCATAGGCTGGCGGGAAGCACCAGGAGGGTGTTTAGGAGTAAGTGCTCTGTGGGCCACCACTTTTCAGCAGACATCCAAGATTTGAACCATTCCTCCAGGAATTCAGCAGGTCGGGTCTGCTCCGCATCTTCTGGAAAATCCACGAAAGCAGGTTATTGCATCTCGAACGGTTTTCTGCGTCTTCCTCTTGATGATGGAGTTCGTTCGTACAAGTGAGGAGGCAAGCGACCTTGGTCATCTTCTACCTTAGAGAGGTGTCCCTCTGCTTCAATGATTTGGCTGGTTGCCTTCTGCAGGTCCTGGTAGAGGAATGCCACGTCCATTCGCACTTCCCCTATTTTCGTCTCCGCCACGGCCTGTGAGGTGTGGGTGGCTTGTAAAATTTTATTAAGGTCCCCTTCAGCAGGGACATTTTTGTCCACTGCGTTACCCCCTTTCGCTCCAGCTGCAGTGGTGAACTGGTCGATGTGTGGCTGGGAAGGATGGGGTTTTTGCGGCCCTATGTTTCCACAAGCATGATGTGGCGTGACTGAGGCAGTTGCATCCGGGACCTGGCATGCTTGCTACGTACCGTAGCAGCATGAGCAGCCAAACGCTGGATGGGTCTCTGCTTGGATGTGCAGTGAGCCGGGAGGCCTAGAGGAGGAGCACAGTGTCTGGCTGTAAGTCCGCGGTGCTGCGCTGTAGGGGGCAGGGTCAGTGTCAGGCAATCCCTAGTTGTGGAGTCAGATGAGATGGGGGTTACAACTACTTGATTCATAGGCCTCTCACCCTGAGGACCCCTGGACCATCTCAAGCATGCCAATTCACCTTCACTCGGCTCAGAGAAGCATTAGCGTTTGTTTGCAGGAACAATTGAGGTGTACCGGCAGTGGCAGGCCTCTTATTCAACACCACCCCCTTGAGGATGCCAGGAATGAGCAGCAGGAAGTGATGTACATCTGAGGGGAGGAATAAAGGAAGGGGGCCCCTCTGGGCCTGCATCTGGCTGAACCAGGTATCCTTGATCACCACCGTGACAGAAGGAGCGGGGAGAACCCCCGTGGCCATAAAGCACACCAGTTCTGATAGTAAAGAATCCAAGACATTACCCCTCTGTGAGGAAATGAGTAGGCTGAGGAACCACACAATCAGGCCCGGAATGTGCCCTCCATCAGGCGTTGGGCATTAGTAACATGTCTCATAGACTGAGGCGGGATGGTGACACAAGCGCTGTAGGGACTGAGCCGGGAATCAATGCCCACGTCCCCGCCCGCGCCCGCACTCCTCAAGGCCACCTGATTGCAATCTGATGGCACTGGGCCTCACTCCTGGAGGCACCGATCAGGTTCAAAGGTCTCCAGGAGTGGGGCAGCTGCAGGCACTCAATCCAGGGCAACAAATTTAGTTGCAGGACAGGCCTGATTAGCATCCAAGTGGTCAGGCGCCACCCCAGATAGGTAACCTCTTAGGCCCTTGGGCCCCCCACAGAAGCCAGAGGGTGGAGAATGGATCAGGAGGCCCTGCCAGTGGGGAAAGGTCAATGGCAGCGCTGGCCCCACAACCCAAATCAGCCGCCGATGAGCGGGGGATCACACTAACCAGAGGGTCCCCGGGGCTCCCACAGTGGCCAGGTAATGAAGGAATTCAAAAATTAGGGGACAGGGCCCCTGCGCCAAATGCGGGCACTTTAGAAACCTTCAGTGCCTACTGGGAGAAGGGCTTCTTCCGCCCACGCTGCTATTCATGGGCCGTGCCTGGTTTTCATCAAGGTGGTTGCATCCGAACCTTTACTGCAGGAGAGCGCCACCCACCTGCATCTCCAATGTGGGTCTGCACTCTCTCAGGCATTGTGCATGGGTGTCAGGGTGTGAGCGGCTTGCATCTCAGCAACTGGGGCTGGAGGCCTGATCCCATTATAGGGCCCACCATCTTGGGTGCCGCTAGGGATGCAGCTGCGTGGGCCCCTGCCATGTCAGTGTTCAATTGCATGCCACCCACCGGGACAAGCAAGGTGTAGGGTCACCGCAGAGCTTTTGCTGGCTCACAGAAGGCAGAACATCGAAGTGGATGGCGGCAGATGACGGAGGGGTCCAGAACACTCTTAGAGAGCGACTGCCATCTTGACGCCCCAAGCCATGCCTCCCAAAATGATTCTGAGATTTCCACACTCGCAAATGTGGTAGCCGAGAATAGGTTAACACCCTAAATGGAGCTATAAAATACTACCCAGAAATATTATTGTAAAATTCACAATTCCTGAATCCAATGTCCGGACCTTGAAGATCCGTCAAAGCGGTACTAGAAGGCGGTTGCAGTTGTCAAGGTGTGAGTATTAATAGGGAAAATGTGTTGTGGTTGTGATTGTGCTTTTCTTTTGGGTTGGATGTTTGATTAGAATGAGTAACTAAAAGAGAAATAATGGTTGAAAAGGTGTTCAGAGATTTAAGACTCATTGTAGTCGAAAGATCCCGGGATAATATAATAATTGGAAACTTGTTTGCAGAAATTTGAAGTGTGGTGTGTGAGGTACCATCACCTACACCAGTGACATAGGGTTATTACTCTGTTGTGACTAATTAACATTGATCAGTGTTGGTTGAACCTAATTGCGCAAACGGGGGAAACTGCATTGATTTGAGTGATTTCACACTGGTCGAGATTTCACTTGCGGTTGTTGAAAATATTCTTGAATGTGTGGGAAGCTTTATTTCTTTTAGTAGAGAAAACAAGAAAGAGTTTTTGAGATTATTTGTTAGAAATGTGAGAATGTGAAGGAAATTGTAAAGGAGGGTGAGCCGCTGCGAGGAGTGAGGTTGTAAGTCACAGTGTTTCGTGCAGGGATTGGTCGGTTGGTGTGTTTTGCCCTGTGACTGGTTGATGACGTTGCAGTGCTGCTCCGGAATCGGATCCATAAAAATGTAAACGGTATGTGGATTTTTTATTAAGAGCTGTGAAAACAATAACTGGAATTCAATTGGTTTAAAAAGTAATTTATGTATACGGAACTAAATCATAACATCTAGTTTAATCATGTTGCTTAAAATTGAATCATCATTATGAAATGTTTTAAAGAATTTGGAGGGAGGGGATGTTACCAATCCAGTACGCAAAGGTGAAGAGGCAACGCCTGAGGGTACGCCTGCATACATTATGACTACTGAGCATGGTTTAAGCCCTTGCCTTTAGCTTCGTCAATGGAGTAGGATCACTGAGAAGGAAGGTGCTTTGAGTTTTCCTAGATCTGGGGCATTCAATACCAGAATTTTAGATCATTTGAAAGGAAAATTGTACAAAATGAAGCCACCACCTACACCCATTCAGTATGAGGCTTTTAATACGTGGGAGAAAGTTGCAAGGGAGAAATAGAGGGGAAAATATCAGAGGAGGGCTAAAAGAGCAGTAAACAATTGTGCAAATGCCCGATGGGACGAAGAACAGTGTAGATGGAGAAAACCCATTATAGAGGGGACTAGATTATATTCAGTGCTTACTTCAGAAGCTGCCAAGAAAGGAAAAGACAGAGATTCCCGCAAGAAAGAAGGGGATGAGTCAGATACAGATTCAGGAGATGAAATATTGGAACAAACGCTGACTTATAGACCCCCATCAGATGTGATCCCTACAGGGCAAAGTGAATCAGGATCTAGTACCAGTTCAATAGTGCCTATTGTTCCTGCACAACAAGGTGCAACCCCAATTGAACAACCCTTACATATATTGCAGATTGCCTCGACCACAGCTACAGCTACAACTGTGACTACTCCAGCTGCAGTGACCAGTATAGTACAAGTATCTGTTATTGGTGCTCTATCAGTAACTAGGGTAGTAGCAAGTGCTCCTCCCATTATAGAGACAAGACCTGAGACTCAACTATTTACCCGAGGTTTACCCACTTTGGAATTCGTCCCGACATCTCGGAATTCACAGATAGTTACCTAGAAACCACCACTAATGGTACAAGCACTAATAGATGGGGGGATGTTGTTACTCACCACCCCAATATCACCAGAAAAAATAGTTGCGACTGAGGAGGGAGATGTACCAGCTTGGTTTGATGAAGCAGCAGGATCTAGTAAGGCAGAGTAGTGCAGGAACAACTAAAAAATCTGAGGTTGAAAAAGAGTAGCCCTAAAATGTTTCTCAGTTGAAAGAAGAGCTTGAGGGAATGATTGGAGTTTAAGCACATATAGCAATATCAAAGGAAAGAATTAATATACTCGTGCAAAGAGGTTACGAGAAGGGCAGCCTTAGCTCATGACAGATTAACTGAACTAGCTCAGAAATATGAAAAAAACCTCACAAGAAATGTGCATCTACACAGAAGCTTTGGGGTTCAATTGGATGACCCAGCTTTTGAGAATTTGAGGATTACAGGACTGCATTTGCATATTGTAGAATTGGTTTAGTGCATTCACAGGTGGAGTGGAATTGAAAAATTTGAAACCAAGAGGGCTAAGAAACATGAGAAGAAAAAGAGGGAAGCAGCTATCACAGGAAAGCAAGATGAAGGAAGTGAGGGAGAAGTGACAGTTTACCCACTTAGAGAAATCGCAGGAGGGAAATATGTACATGTTCCTTGGAGTCGAGGTGAATTGACAGCTTTTACGAACAATTTTCCCAAATTGAGAGACAAGCCAGGTTTTCAAAATCCTTCTTTTGTAGGACAAGGAAACATGCAAGGAGTTGCCATGCTACAGTCCAGGTTTCAGGGAAATCAAGGAGGAATAAATGATGCATAAGGTAGAGGTAGAGATGCTCCTGTGGGTACAGGATCTGGTACAGATATTTCTGTTATGAAAAAGATTACAGCTTGCCACATCTGTCATAGAGTTGGACATTGGAAGAGGGAATGTGGATATAATCCTGATAATGCTGGTGGGAATGTACAATTGCTGCAAGATATGCAAGCTCAAATTGTGTCAGTACCACAAATGCAGATGCCAATGCAAGGATAGGCTCCAATAATGCCAGTTGCACCTGCACAAATGGGAAATCCTAGGTTTAATCTCAATCAAATGCCAAAAATAAATACTAATTATTTTCAGAATGCCATGCCACAATTTCAGAATGCAAACCAGAATGCATTACAACAGTTCTCGTTATTTGAAACTGATGGCTCAGTTTCAGAAAATTCTCAATGATAGTGCCTGAGAGGGGAAGAAGATTGCGTACTTGAGCTGTCTTAGAGGTAGACCATAGTGGCCCATATGTAGATGCAGAAGTCCATGGCCACCCTGTATCATTTCTTATTAACAGCGAAAGTTCCAGACTTACCTCTCTCGGTGAAAACTATTCAAGTTATAGGAGTAACTAATAAACAAATTCAAAATCCAGTTTCTGAAAAGGTTCCAGTAAAACTAGGCTCATCTAAAGGGGAGAACCAATTTGTTGTCAATGATTTGAGTCCTGTGAACCTTTTAGAATGGGATTTGTTGTGGAAATTAAATCTGTTGTACACCGGATGGTGTGGCGTTCCAAACGTGTGATGAGGATGAAGATTTTAAATTAATCAAACATCAGGCTGAGACAGGAATATTCCCTTTGTTAACGATCAATGAAATACCTGAGGATTTAGGAGAAACAGTGAACGCAGGAGTCTGGGATATTACAGGGAAAGACATTGGACTAATTAAAGGTGTAGAACCAGTCCGAATCACTGTGAAATCAAATGCAGCTTATCCCAGAACACCAACATGTCATTTGACACCAGAGACAATTGCAGGAATACTACCAGTGATAGATGACATGTTGCAGAAAGGAATCCTGTAGGAACTAATTGGAAGACCATGTAACTCTCCAATTATGGGGTTACAGAAACCCAATGGAAAATATAGGATAGTGCAGGATTTACGAAAAGTAAATGAAACAGTAGTGCCCTGTTGTCCTGTGGTACCAAATCCAGCTACCACATTGTTTCAAATCACATATACAGCAGAATGGTTTTATAGTTATCGATTTGTGCCAGTCTTTCTTCTCAGTGCCATTGCATGAAGAAAGCCAGTTTCTTTTTTCCTTTGTTTTCCAGCAGAAGGTATTGACATGTTGCTATGTCTCACAAGGGTCTACAGAGAGTCCATCCATTTCCAATCAAATCCTGAAAAGAAACCTAGAAACTCTACAGATGTCCGGTAGGTCAACCCTTGTACAATACATAGATGATCTGCTTGGGGCATCAGAGACGCAAGATGCGTGTAAACATGACATCATTGCACTATTGAACCACGTGGCTGAGAATGGGCACAAAGTGTATCCAGGGAAACTGCAGTATTGCCAGAAAGAGGAACAATATCTGGGACACATTATTGTGAAAAGAGCTAGGAAAGTGACACCAGCGAGAGTGGAATCAATCTTGTGGATGAATCCGTATCGAACTCAGAAAGAACTCTTAATGTTTTTAGGAATGTTTGGCTACTGTAGGCAGTGGATACCAAACTTTTCCTTGGTGGCCAAGCCTCTACTGAGGCTGACACACAGAGAAGTGTCTGATCTGATTCCATAGGGCAACGAATGTACAAAAGCGTTCCTAGAGTTGAAAGAGAAATTGTGCCGTGTCCCAGCACTCGGAATGCCAGATTATACGAAATAATTCACATTGTTTTGCAGTGAGAGAAATGGATGCGCTCTCTCGGTTTTGACACAAACACATGGAGGATGTTATGTTATATGATTTTGTTAAGCGCACATTTCACAGGAAGGTCTCAAAGCGCTAGCCTATCCCAAGAAACAGTAGAGGAGGAGGAATAAAGAGAGCAGGCAGGGAAAGGAGAATTCAGAACAGCCAGGTTTTGAGAGCCTTACGGAATTTCCTATGGTCAGTCTCCATACGTAGATGCAGAGGGAGTGAGTTCCATAGGGTGGGGGCAAGATGCGAAAAAGATCTCCCGCCATTTCTGGCGGTACAGATCTTAAATGGGATAAGAAGATGTTTATTGGCGGATCTGAGAGTTCTGGAGGGGTTATACCTGATCAGTTGTTTTGCAAGATAATGTGGTCCATGTCCACAGATGGTTTTGTGGACCAGACAGTTAATCTTAAATGTTATGCGTTTCCTGATGGGAAGCTAGTGGAGAGCTCTCAAACTTGGTATCAAGGGGGATCGGGAGGGTAGATTTAATACCAGTCTGGCAGCCATACTTTGGAGGACCTGCAATTTGGTTAGGAGCTCTTCATTGATGGAGGCCATTAGGGCGTTTCCATAGTCTAGCCGACTGATGATTAATCCTTGAACCAGAGGCATTCGGGATGACAGTGGAACCCATTGGAAGATCTTACGAAGACTGCGCATTAATCCATAACAAATGCTGGCCACATGATTGACATGATCAGTCATGGAGAGGTGATTGTCAATCAGCACCCCTAGGTTACGAGCTACCGACTTGGGTGATGGACATGGGCCGAGATTGGGAGGCCACCAGTCACTCGACCACAATGTTTGGGCTTTGCCGAAGAGAATGATTTCAGTCTTGCTGGCATTAAGTTGCAGATTATTGGTTTGCATCCAGATGTGTATATCAGACAATCACTTCATGAATCGAAGTTTGGTATCAGTCGGGTCCGGGCCTAACTTGATTAGCAGCTGAGTATCGTCGGCATACGATACTGTGTCGAAGCCGTATGATTTGATCACACTGGCTAGGGGTGCCACGTACAGGTTAAAGAGTGTGGGGCTTAAGATAGAGCCCTGTGGGACACCTTTGTCTATAGATTGGCTACAGGAGACAAAAGCACCCACATGCACTTTCGAAGTTCAATCTGTTAGGTAACTCCTGAGCCAGTTCAATGCAGTGCCCCTGACACCCATCTCCCACAGACAATTCACAAAAGTGCTGTGGGAGATGGTGTCAAAGGCGGCCGACAGATCGAGTAAAACAAGGGTGGCTGATTGACTAGCATCAAGGGAGAGTCTTATATTGTCAACTACCTCCAACAAAGCGGTTTTCGTGCTGTGTGAGGCCCGATACCCAGATTGAGAAGGGTCCAATAGTTTGTTGCTCTCCAGGAAGGTGGTGAGTTGTTTATTAATTAGCGACTCCAGGACCTTCCCAAAAAAAGGGAGAAGGCAGATGGGCCGGTAGTTATTTGGCTCCTTGGGGTCCAGGGTAAGCTTCTTTAAAATGGACTTGACCATAGGCGCTTTCCACCTTGTTGGAACAGTTGAGTGTCGTAAGGATAGGTTGAAAAGCTTGGTGAGGCCTGAGAGAAGGGCTGGTCCAATTATGGACAGAATGTGAGGGGAGACTGGGTCAGCGGGGGAGCCTGATTTAATCTTGCACAGGGCAGTGCTGACTTCCTCTTGGGTGAATTCAGTAAATTCGTTCGGGGAAGTTGAATTGGGGGTATGATCACTGACGGGCCGATAGTGCTGATTTTCATCAGCCTTGTGGGGAAAGAGGCTGTGGATGTTGTTAATTTTGTCCACAAAAAAGTTGGACAAAGTGACCGCCCACTCTTGCGAAATGAATTGTTCTGGCTGACATGAAGTGGGACTGGTGAATTCTTTTAATATTTTATAAAGTTCTTTATAAGAGTTGGAAGCCTTATTTATTCTGTCGCCTAGATAAAAAATGTTTTGCCATTGCTATATGATCTAGGTAGCGTCTATGGGTGGATTTATAGGCCTGTCTGTCATCGGCGCTTTTAGAGTGCCTCCACTTGCGTTCAGCTTTCCTAGCAGCTAGGCCTATTGCCTATTTCTCTACCACACGTGACCCTGTAGCGGCAAGACTTCCCAGTTGCCTTAAAACGGTGGTCGCAGTAAGTACTAGTCTGGAAAAGAGTGAGAACATAGTGATGAGATGCCCATTAACTGTTATGGCCCCACACTCTGTGGAGCTATTGTTAAAAAGAACAAAGACACTGTATATGACCCATAATAGGTTAACCCATTAGAGGCAAAATATACTCTCTTCAGACAATATTGTTTTAAAACTTTGTACAGTGCTGAATCCTTCAACGTTGTTACCTGTAAATGATGATGATAACTGTGATGAAAGTGAACATGATTGCCTAGATATCACGGAATTGTGCACCAAACCCCGCCCTGACATTAAGGCCGAACCCCTGATTGAGCCTGATCATGTATTATTCGTAGATGGCTCATATTTGAGAGGAAATGATGGCACACTAGGAGCTGCATAAGTCGTAAGCACCATAAATGATGTGCTCAAAGTTTCATGGCTCAGAAGGTTTTTTCTGCCTAAGTTGCTGAATTGATTGCTCTTACTAGAGCCTGCAGAATAACTGCTCAGATGAGAGTCACCATATTCACTGATAGCCAGTATGGGTTTGGTGTTGTCCATGATTTTGGACAATTGTGGTCACAGAGGGGCTTTCTCACATCTTCAGGTACCCCTATTAAAAATGGAACCTACGTCAATGACCTGTTGGATGCTCTGCAATTACCTGGAGAAATTGCTGTGGTGAAGTGCTTAACACATCAAGGAGGAAGCGGACACGTTGCCATGGGCAACCGATACGCCGACTCAGTGGCCTGGTACTGTGCATTGTTATCCTGTTCATTTAATGGAAATTTCACATGTGAGTCCAAGGAGGGGAGTTCTTTTGCAATATTGATGAAAGTAACTGATACGTGGAATGAGTTGAAAAGGGTGCAGGAAAACATGTCAGAAGCAGAATAGAATGGTGGGGTAAAAGTAGAGTGCGAGAAAAATGCAAATGACATCTGGATGTCAGCAGATGGGAGACTAGTCTTACCAGATGGCTTTCGTGGGGCTGTCCCCACGAAATATTGATGGGCAGAGCCATTCCTGCCAATGCTCTTTTAAATATCACAGATGACATTATACTAGATTACTGCAAAGGACTGGCTGATGTGGTTACTTCTGTCTCTCATCAGGCCTCAGATGCCACACAAGACCAGCATCAAGAACAGTGCCATGACCTGAATCCTGGTGAATGGGTCGTGATCATGAAGCATGTTCGGAAGACTTGCCTTGAACCTAGGTGGAAAGGCCCCTTTCAGGTGATCCTCACCACATATACTGCTGTTAAGGGTGCTGGAATCCCGAGTTGGATTCATGCCACGTATACCAAAAGAGTGAGCAATCCAGAAGTGCTTTAGTTTCTAACCCTGAACGAAGAGCTTTGGTGGTTGCACCAACAATTGAGAGACCACCCAGACCAATAGCACCAGTATCAGTCCAGCCACTGGAAGAAAGAAAGGATGAAGATCTGTTGACAGAAAATCAAGTGCAAGTATCTGAAGTAACGCAGAGTGGCATTGAGATCTCTAATAGAGGAGGAGCAGAGGTTGAGTCACAGAGGGAAAGTCCCATGGACCTGGTACTGAGACAAGAAGATCCACTCGAAGAAACCAGTACTGGTACGAGGAGGATCAGTCGACAAGCAGGATGGCCACAAAGCTATGAAAACAAGAATTCGAGAAGAAGTTCTTCAACAGCAGTCCAGGCATTAGTCATATCGAGGATCGAGTACGGTTGCACAACTCTAGCCGGTCTACCCAAGATTTCAACAGCACCACTAAAAGCTTGTCTCAATGCAGCCACAAGACTTATAACTGGCTCCAGAAAATTCCACCATATCACCCCTCACCTGAAAGCGCTCAACTGGCTGCCTTACGAGGCAAGAATACAACTAAAAATGGCATGTATCACTCACAAAGCAATACACTACAAAACACCAATGTACCTAGCCCAGAAAATCACACTATCAGGAGGATGCAGAGTTTCCCGGAGTCATGGAGATCTATTACTGAAACCGGCCCTTTTCCGAAAGAAAAAAACTTATGACTGAGCTTTCTCTGGTGCAGCACCAAGAATTTGGAATGCTCTCCCCCCGAACATTAGAAGAATTTCGTCCATCTCTGCTTTCAAAAATGAAGCCAAATCCTTTTTTATGAGCAAATTCCTTCCATAATTTCAGCAGGCTAGACATTATCAGATGACCTTATAGTTCACACACAGGCTACCAGACATCGACACCTAACCATCATTTTGTACTTGCATATATGAGTGTTAAAGCATAATGTTTCTCTGGCAAATCAATGTATAATTACTCAGGACCTGGTAGCACAACTGTTTCTAGCAACTTGCTGTACGCTGATTATTTTTACTAATTTTGCATGTAAATCGTGTTGTACTAAGTTGAAAGATATGTAAATGTAAAGCGCTCTAATACCCTATTAAGGGTCATGTTCGCGCTATATAAAACACCAAATCAATAAATATATAAATACATTCTTTAAACAATAGCCAAACAGGCTGAGTCTAGAGATGAAGGTAGCCTAGATCCAAATCAACAAAAGCTAAGAAGATCGAAAAGAGCACAAGTGCCATGTTGCAGATATTCAGCAGCTGAATGGTCATATTTCATGAGCACTGCTTTGAATGTTACATTGGAAGATTTGTGCAGCGTGAACCCCGAACCATTAGAGCCTCCCTGAAAAAGAGAAAACAAGATTGATGGGAATAAACTGAAGAAAGAAAATTATGAACTGTGCCCATTAGATGTTTGTTGCTTTAGTTCTTTGTTTCTCAACTTAGATCCGAGTTGAAAGTTACAGAAGAATAGGGACAACATTTTAGAAGAACACGAAGGATTGTCTGGTTAGGATCTTGACTGCGGAAGGAGAAAAAAGGGAAGACTAATTGCTCTAAAGAAGCTGCATACTAAAACTTGCTAAAAGCTATTGAACAAAGTACTTTAAACTGACTCAGAGAATGTGCTGCATTAGAAATAAGTGTTAATATATCATGGGTTTAATTTTTGTACTAACAGTAATAATGATCACCGTAGTACTAATAGGATTTTACCTAGCACCAGAGTCAGAGACTAAAGCAAAGAATATTACTAATTCACCTATTTATAATATTAGGGAGGACCCCTTTAGTTACTCCTTTGTAAGTTATAAGAAAAACGATAATTTCACTAATATTTATTCTAGGTTAGTACAAGAATACACCAACGCCATGGATGCAAAAGATAGCTATGTAAGTGCACACTTACCTACATCAGTTTCAGAAAAAGTTATCAATTACCACATGACTTTATCTTATGCTATTTCTTGCAGCATCCTATTGTCATTAGTTTATAGGAGAGGACATTTTGAATATTTTTATTCAGATCATGATCTACTACTTTCCAGTGTACCATCAATAGAAAGTATGAATTTACACTCACAAGCAAAGGAAATGGACACATCTTGGTACTATTCCTTTCCCCATCGACATATAGATAGTGTAAAGGCTTACAAAAATAATTTAATCTGTTTAATGCAGCCAACAGAGAAAACATATATAATGGCTTTAGAAGAGAGATACACTAACATGACACAGACTACTGACAAAAAGGGTGATGTTTTAGAGAATGCCTGGAAGAAGGAAGAAAACAGGTTCAGAAAGAAGTTGGTTCACCCTAAGTTGAGACTTGACAGGCAACAAAAAAGGAAAAACTTGCATGTACAGAGGACGGACACCCAAAAGGACAAGACATATAGGGTTTAGTAGCTGTGAACACACATTCAAATTAACAGGGGGATCTTGGCAAATTTTACAGGGAGACGAGAATGCTATTCTAGGGGTTTATTACATTTGTGGACAGAACGCTTACTTCTTACTGCCAGCTGACTGGAAGGGAATCTGTTATTTAGGCATACTAATTCCAAAGTTGTACCATGTGAAGAGCTTAGATGCATTAACATTAAAACCCCACACAGACAGAAACGCAATACAACAACAGGAACTAGACTAGTAGAAGATATATTTGAAGCAGTCATTCCACCTGTAGGCATCATCTTAAATGGTGAAAAGATTAGAAAGTTATCAGCAGTTGTCGACAAAATGGCACCTAGCACATCTAGAGCTTTGCTTGTAATTAATATAGAACTAATTGCTATACGGTCAATGGTTTAACAAGACTGACTTGCCTTAGACATCTTACTCGCAGAAAAGGCCGGAGTCTGCAAGAAGCTTAAATACATACATACCTGACGAGAGTAGGGAAATAGAAGGTTTCATAAGGAACATTTCAGGTTTAGAACCTGAATCAAGTGAATTGTAAACACCGGGGGGTATATTCTCAAGGACTCATCGCCTAGTTAGCGGCACTTTATCGCAGCTAAAGTGGCGATAAATTTATCGCACCATTCACAAGCTGGTGTTAACAGCCCATAACACCATTTTACCCGCGATAGCAGCCGCAAAAAACATCACCACAGATGACCCCCGCAACTATCGCTAATGAGATGCAGAGTAGGCGTACCCGTGCAAAAAGCCGTGAAAACACCACTCCGCAACATTCTCAACGACCAGCCAGATCGGCGATAAGACCACAAAACAGGTGATAAGGCCCGTTAGCAGCAGGAAACTAACACCTGCTCTGACCTGGTGCAAAGTCGGACCACAGCCTGCACCACAAAATGGAGCCCAGCCCAGAGCCACACCTGAAGGGCATCAGATGCCATGGAGCCACTGATCATGCAGCTCGGAGCCCCAACAGGGCCACAACACCCACCGCCACCACCCCCAGGACCCCCCCCCGGCCAAAGACATGCCACATCAACTACACGGAATCATGTACCAAATAATCCGCCTGATGTCGCACAATCACATTTGGTGGCATGCATGTGTCGTCACAAAAATGAGCATCACACAACCACCTTCGATGTAACAAATGAAAATGTATTCAAAGAAACACAGAACAGAAATGAAGACACATGGCGGCTCCCCTCGGGACAATCCGTAGGTCACAGCTTGCAAGACAAAAATCATGATGAGAAGGTGTGTCTTGCGCACATCAAAGGACAGAGAGAGAGCGAAGGAGAGAGAGAGAAAGAGAGGGAGCGAGAGAAAGACGGAGAGAGAGGGGGAGCGAGAGAAAGACGGACAGAGAGGGGGAGCGAGAGAAAGAAGGACAGAGAGGGGGAGCGAGAGAAAGACGGATAGAGAGGGGGAGCGAGAGAAAGATGGACAGAGAGGGGGAGCAAGAGAAAGACGGACAGAGAGGGGGAGCGAGAGAAATACGGACAGAGAGGGGGAGCGAGACACAGATAACAGAAGAGATGGACAGGGAGAGAGAGTGCCGACAATGCGCACCCAGGCCACACTGCCCACCTGCTGCCACAGGTGTGTCTCCAACCACGTGCCTGTATGTAGTGCAGTTCACCAGGTCACACATCTGAAACAGATCCGTCATCTGAAACAGAGTCCAGACACATGAATGGCAAAGTACATACAATTGCACAAGACATCATCGCCTGTCCGCCCCTGCGCACCCAGGCAGATGTACCCCAGCCCCTCCCGCCGCCCAGCGGTGCATGCCCGCCCCTGCGCACCCAGGCCTCACTGCTCACCTTCCGCCCTTGGCGTGTAGTAATGATGGCCCACCACGTGCCGCTGCAAGCCACATGCCCGGGGCCCGCGGACATGGCACCCTCCACATCATGCAGCCCCACTCCGCAGGCCACCAGGTCTCACATATGATTCTGGGTCTTGATTTTGCCATGGCAGAAGACATACCAGTGCACCGGGCATCATCGCAGGCTGCACACCCGCTCAGCCCTTGAGGTGCCACTAACTCTGTGATCCAGGATGCGACGCCACATGGCGGTAGGCCCGCGCTGCCCGCTGGCTCTGGCCTACACTGCGGTCCAGCAGGGCACACAAATCCTGAGCAGTCCGGACGGCCTGGACGGGGCATCATCGCAGGCTGCACACGCGCTCAGCACTTAAGGTGCCCCTACCTCAGTGCACCCAAAGTCACCGTCCCGTGGCGGTGTGCCTGTGCCGGCCGCAATGTTTCCGGTGCCACCAAGTCTGTGTCCCAAAGTCATGGACCCTGTATGATTGGGTATCATGTTGCGGACGCCATCATGTCACCTCCGGTCCTGGGGAATGTGATGTTGCAGGGCCCGAGGCCCTCATGCCTACATTAACACCACACGGATGCACCCAGATAGAGAGTGGAAATGGCGTCGAGCACGTGCCCCCGGCCCTTTTCATTGGCAGGGTCACATGTCCCGTGACGCGTGTGCTGGATGGGTGTGGTGTGGGTGTAAACCAGCCATGAGGGAGTGGCTGTGGCATGCTGACGACTAGACCTGTGAGCAGCAGATCACTACAGGAAAGACAGGGGACATGTAGCGTTGCCGTCCCCCCCTGTGAGCGTAAGCGGAGTGGGCTGGCCTGGCATATGCCAGTCCAGCGTAAGGGTTTGTATATGACCCCGGGGCCCTGGGCGTGGATCCGTACTGGGCTGGACCAGGAAGTAACTCATGCGTGTGTCCCTGTTGTTGTGTCAGCGCCACCCGGACCGCATTGGGCAATGTGTCACCCTGTGACCCCTGTTCTACGACATGAGCCACATGGACGAAGAGGAGTCCAGTGAGCCTACATTCATCCATACTTCCACACTTGAAAGACCATAGATATGACACATCTGTGTGAATATGAATGTTTAATGCACATTCAGTGGAGTGTTGCATCTGGAGCAGTACAGGGCCATGCAAACCCCACATGACGATGTTGTCCCGTGGAGGGCCAGCCAGGGTCCTTCAGGGAATGACAAGTCCAAAGGAAGAGGAAGAGTTCAGTCCGCAGTCTGATTTCTGTGTCAATGGCGATCAAACAGCATATGGCAGTCCATGTCGAGGTCCAAGGTGAGTGTCGCAGAGTGCATCGGGGGACAGTGGAAGGTGATGATGCAGAGGGCAGTACCAAGCTGAAGCCGGACCTATGGATGAGATGCATGCTGCTGCGTCCTTCTTACCACGAGGGCAGAATGATCCGCATCTTCGTTCTCTGCTGTTTCATGTGCCTCACGTGTGAGTGGTGGTGTTCTGTCTCCAGCACTGTGTGGCAGTGACACATCAGTGGCCGGAGGTGGAAGGTCTGCCACACTGTGTGGCACTGACACTTCAGGGGGCGGAGATGTGGATGGAGTGGTGGCAGCAGCATGCATCCGCGCCAGGCCTTGTGGCAGCAATGCCATGAGGAGGGTCCTGAGGTCATTGAGGAACCCAGCTACCTCTCGCTGGTGTGCAGCCGTGGCAGCCGCTCGTTCTGCATTCGCCCGCTCCATGGTCTCCATTAACCTCTGCATGTTTCCCAACTCCCGTGTGACATCGCTAGAGCCACTCGGACTGGACAGTTGTACTATTCTCTGAGTCAGGGCTCCAGCGATGTCAGCCATGGTCCGTTGGAGAGCATGGAGCGGACTGTGGGTGTCCGTTAGGGACCGTGAGTGGTCCCTGATGGGACTGAGACACCCACATATGGCATCTAGTTTGTCTGCCATGCGGTCGAAGCCCACCCGCACCTGTTCAGCCAGATTCTCCTGGCACCCCAAAACACGGCGTTGGAAGGCCATGTGTTCTCCGTGGGGGTCTTGGGAGGCAGCAGTGGTGGTGGGTGCTGCCTGCTGTGTGGTCTGTGCAGGGGGTGGGGTCTCCTCGTAGCAGCTGAGCTGCCCAGCTCCTGGAAGTGGGCTGCGTAGGCTGTCCACGAGCAGTTGGAGGGCGTCAGAGTCGAAGCTGTGGTCGTCCTCTTCGTCTCCAGAGAAGAGAGGGTCGGGCTGCTCTGCAGGAGGTGTTGATTCTCCCTCTGCAATGTGAAGGGAGATGCAGTTTAACAATGTGTCCACATGTATGTTGTTGCATTGTACATGTTTACATACAGACAGCATGACTGGGTACATTGTGGCTGTTTGGGAGGAGCTGCCTATTTGATGGGGGACAGTGGACATTTCGACGACAGACGTGTGTGTGTTTGTACTTGTACATTATCAACGCACATTTCCCTGCAATGCCAATTGTGATTGGCCAGTGGCTGCACCCAAGCGGCACCAGTTGTGTCCTGTGTTCTGTTGTAGGTGTTTTGCGGATTGTGTCACATCGTTGTCAATGTAGATGTGCTCTGCATGTGATGTGTGTGCTGCATTTTGGGGGAGTCGCCCCTGCAGCTCAGATTTTGCTGCCCCTTATCCCTTTCATGAGGTGTGTCTTTGACTTCTGTGCTTGTACAGTGCTGACATGTTGCATACTTGGGTACATTGGTCTCTAGGTGGGAGTTGGTGGTCTGGGGCATGGTTTGTCCGCAGATGTGCTCAACTTAATTGTGCATGTGTGCCATTGTGCCCATCTCCCCCCGTCCCCCCAGGCCCTGGTGTTTACTCACCCTGTTGCTGTTGTGTCGGGTCCTGTTGAGCAGTGTCCGGGCCCCCAACTCCTGCCACCGTCTCCCCACTGATGACTGTGGACACCATTTCCTCCATGTCGTCCAGCTCCTCCTGTGGCGCTGGGCTCCCACCTCCAGTCTGCATTGCTGCCTCAGGTTGTTGGTGAGTTTCAGCTTGGTTTTGCGCTTGACATCATTCCAGCGCCTCTTGACCTCGTCCATTGTCCTCTTCAGCACTCCGACTGCATTCACCTTGTCCACGATGGACTGCCATATTGTATTTTTTGTTGCCAATGACACAGTGGAGGTGACGAACAGTTGTTGATGGTGTTCTGTCACCTCCGTTATCAGGATCCTGTTTTCCTGCGGACTGAACTTCGTCTTCCTCTTCTTCTCGTCCCTGCTCTTCCCTGACCCCGAAGTCCCAGGATGGTCCTCCGGGGGGCTTGTGGGGTTCTGGTTCTCCTCCGTACTTGCTCCGGCAACGTCCATTGTGCTTCGCTGTTGTTTTGCATTTGTTTGTCTGTTTTTTTTCTACTTTTATGGTGATTGTTCCCGCCTGACGAGTGTGGATTGCAGGCCTGTAGCTGGGTTTCGCTGATTTTCTTATCGCGATTGGCCTCATCGCAGCTTTTTTTGCGTTAGTGTTTCGCATTTTTGCGGCGTGGCGTTGATTTTAACGCGGTCAGTTGACGCGTTATCTGGGGACTATCGCATGGTACCGCTGTGTTGTGAATACTTGGTTAACAAGGCGTTAATTTCCCGCGATAGACTGCGATGTTGAAGGTTGCGTTAAGTTACTTTTGCGATGGTTATCACACATTATTGAGAATATGCCCCCAAGTCTTTAAAATTTTGGAAAGGGAGTTGCCACAGTTAGAAATTGGTTTTCAACAGCAGGAAGGGGTATATTGAAAGCTATTCTAATTCCAATAGTATTAGTGGGAGTTTGTCTAATATTTCTTTATGCATTAATTCTAGGCTGTAGATACATACTTCGCAAAAGAAAGGAAAAGTGAGAAAAGAAATGGTATGACAAGGATTTGGGTTTGAGGGGCATAATGAATGACAATTACACTAACTCTTTGAAATTTAGGGGCTTAAAAGAAAAAGACGAGATTCAACTGAGGATGAAAGTGCACTCTGACATGGACTCACATGAGAAAACCTAGAGATATGATGATTAATAAAATCATCAGACAGGGATTGTGGAAGTTGAATTTCTTTTACATAAATTAAGCTTCATAATAATATAGAAATGTGCTTTAACGTTAACATAGTAAATGCGTGTCCATTTAGTGGTTAGAGAAAATGCCTATTTTATTAAACATGCCACATAGAAAATGCTGTCTATTTCTTTTGCAGAAAGCTCCTATTTCTATCATTCTTTCCCTACTTGGCCTCAAAATATTCGTATTCTTTATTTTACCTTTAATAAAAAATAAATGGTCTCTTTAAATACTGACGTAACGTTGTAATTGAACTGCAAAACTTGACATCTTTGTGAAATGTGCGGTTTGTCGCAAAATGTATTTCTTTTCACCTCACACCATATGATTTCATCGTATTTAGATAGTTTTCTCTGCCACATGCTTATAATGAACAAATTAACTAGGGAAAGAAAATGCTTGCTAATGCTCTGATTTCCATGATCTAATCAGGTCATGCTGGATATTAATGTTTAATTTCATGGAGCAGACCATTGCTACACAATGGGACACTGAACAGCTGACAGAGTAGGCTTGCCAAAGGTTCTCATTAGAACCTTCCTAGGTGCATCTTTTGTAACAATTTGTACCACTTTCGAGCAACAACATGTCGACATGGATGTTTACCGTGGGAATCGAGAAAGATGACAGACCATCAGAAAATCCTTCCTCATTGGCCAGGGATGAGTCAGCATTTTGAGTTTGCAACAAGTTTGTGCTTTACTATATAGTATGTGTTCCTAGCTAGAGAGTCAACGCTCAATACCAAACCAGGGAAATTCAGCAGTTATAGTTACCTGAGCTAACTATAACTTACACCCCTGCAATGCACTGCTTATGACCTCACATATTACATCACTGATGACATGGTCAGTGACATCAGTGATGACATCTCAAATGACATCACTGATGACATCATCCAGTGAGTGTGAGTGTTTTCTAAAAGTTTATGAGTGTTAAACATATATACCATGGTACTACAAAAGTTAAAATAGTATACTTTCTGTACTTCTAATGAGTGACACTATTTCTCACATATATTTTATGAGTGGCTATGTGAATGTATGTATCCGTGTGTGAGTGGGTATCTCAGTGGCTGTATGGGTGTGTGAGTAAGTGGCTGTATGGGTGTATAAGTGGGTGTATGAGTATCTGTGTGGGTGGGTGAGTGGATGTATTGGTGAGTGGGTGTGTCAGTGGCTGTATGGGTGAGTGAGTGGCTGGGTGAGTGGCTCTATGGGTGGGTAAGTGGGTGCATAAGTGACTGCGTGTGTGAGTGAGTGGGTGTCTGAATTGCTGTATGAATGAGTGACTGGGTGTGTAAGTGGGTGCGTCGGTGAGTGAGTGGCTGTTTGAGTGGGTGTTTGGTTAAATGAGTTGGTGTGTGAGTGGCTGTATTGGAGAGTGAGTGTCTGAGTGAATGACTATGGGTGAGTGAGCGGATGTGGTAGTGTTTGTATGGATGTGTGAATGGGTATGTAAGTGGTTGAGTGGGTGTGTGAGTGAGTGTGTGGGTGTTTGTGCAGGTGAGCAAGTGGCTCTGTTCAGAGGCTGTATGGGTGAGTGAGTGGGTGTGTGAGTGGCTTTATAGGTGAATAAGTGAGTGTGTGAGTAGCTGTATGGGTGAGTGTGGGCTGTGTGAGTGGCTGTATGGGTGAGTGACTGGTTGTATGAGTAGCTGTATGGGTGAGAGGCTGTGGGAGTGGCTATATGAGTTAGTGAGTGGCTCTATGGATGAGTGAATGGTTGTGTGAGTAGTTGTATGTGTCTGTGAATAGGTATGTGAGTTGTGTGGGTGTGTGAGTGGGTATATGAGAGGTTGTATAGGGGTGTGAGTGGATGTGTGAGTAGTTTTGTGGATTATGTCATCAGTGATGTCATTTGAGATGTCATCAATGATATCACTGATCATGTCATAAGTGATGTATTATGTGAGGTCATAAGCAGTGCATTGCGGGGCGTAAGTTATAGTTAGTTCAGGTAACTATAACTGCTGAATTTCTCTAGTTTTGTATGAGTGAAATGTCAGCCTAGCTATAAAGTCCTTGTAACCTTTGGTTTTTCCGTGAATTTCTAAGGTTTTTTAAATTCTATTTCCTAACTATAACGTCTCTGAAACCTTTGGTTTTTATGAGTGAATTTCTAAGGTTTTTAATGTTAATCCCCAACTCTTAAGTCCGTGTAACCTTTTGTTTTTTAAGTGAATTTCTAAGGTTTTATGAATTCTATTTCCTAACTAGCGGAGAAAGGGTCCTTCGCCCTCAAGGATCCTTAGCATCCAAGGGGACTTCATACCCCAACAAGTAGTGCACCTGGAGGGGCGTTTGCAGAGTGATGGAGAAAGGGGGCAGGGACTCTAATGACCTCTCAACAATGTCGCTGTGTGGGATTTACTAGAGGTAACAGGAGGGTTTCATTGCCCCCAAGGACCCTCAGCATACAAGCGGACTTCATCCCCCAACAAGTAGTGTGCCAGGAGGCATTTTTGCAGATTAGTGGTGAAAGGGGGCAGGGCCTCCAACAACCTCTCAACAATCCCTCTGTGTGGGACTTACTGGAGGAAACGGGAGGGTTGTTGGCCCCTGAGGACCCTCAGCAGCCAAGGGAAATTCATCCACCAACCAGCAATGTGCCAGGAGGCGTGTTTGCAGAGTGGTGGAGAAAGGGGGCATGGCCTCTGATGACCTCTCAGCAATCCCACTGTGTGGGACTTACTGGAGGTAACAGAAGGGGTTATTGGCCCCTAAGAACCCTTAGCAGTCAAGAGGACTTCATCTCCCAACAATGTGTGCACTAGGAGGCCCCTTTGCAGAGTAGTTCAGAAAGGGGGCGGGGCCTCTGGCAGCATACCCTGGGCCAGTGTTTTTTAATTATTTATTTTGTTAGGGAAGGGGGGCTGTGCACCCCCCCAGGCCCTTTTTGGCCCTGTGGACCCCACCCATCACCCGGGGTGCAGCCTTTTTGCAATGAGGGAGAGAGCTTGCACGGCCCTCCTCCCTGAGTCTATTATGGCCCCATGGACCCCATCCCCCGGGGCCCAGCCACTACCAAATTGGGGAAGAAGCCAAACAGCCCCCTCCCCAGCCGATTTCAGCCCCGGGGCCCATCTCCCGGGGCCTGACCTTTTCTTTTTTTGATTTATTTATAAAAGGGGAGGGAGGCCATCCGGCACCCCTCCCTCGGCCGAATTCAGCCACAAGACCCCATTCCCTGGGGCACGGCCATTTTGAAATGGGGGAGGTGGCGGCGTGGTGCCCATCACCTGGCCGGTTTCGGTCTCGGGCCTGGCCATTAGTACTGAATGTTCTCGCGGTCCCTGCTGGCTACCTGCCTCCTTTGCCAGCATTGCTTTCAGACATAGGGAGCTGCTAAACATGCAGCTCTGTGTCTGAAAGCAGTTTGTCTGTTTCCCTGCTCGCTTGACAGTGAGCAGGGAAACAGATGAATGCTCCGCTTCCAGCAAGCAAGAGTATTTTGTCAGTTCTCACTTGCTGGAAGCGGAGTGTTTGCTGTGACTTGGCGGGAGCGGTAAAGCTCCCGCCAAGCCACAGCAAACTGCTATGTCCTGAGGGTGGGCAAGCCAGGACATAGCAGGAGCCGTCCTTGTGAGGTGGTGGCCCCCAGGTCCATCTATGGCTCCAGTAGGGGGGCTGCGTGGCCTCCCTCCATTGCAGTACACATTCCCAGGGAGGCGGTGGTTCCTGGGGATGCAGGGGGCCACATGCCCCCCTTAATTGGTAAGGATAGCCCCAGGGAGGTGACGGTCCTCGGGGCTGTGGGCAGGCTGAGTGGGCCCACCCACATACATTATAAGAAGTGCCCCGGGGAGGTGGCGGTCTCCGGGACGCGGGCGGGCCAAGTGGGCCCATCCTCATACATTATAAACAGTGCCCCGGGGAGGTGGCAGTCCCTGGTGCTTTGATAAGCCGTAGGAGGGGGGCCCCGTGCACCCCCTCCTATTTTTAGGCAAGCCTACAGCACTTGCGCTGCAGAATGATATGTTGTATGTACTTTGTGGGGTTTGACTCCTCACATCAGTTTGGATTGGCTTTTGTCTGTGTCATTCAAAAATCATAGCCTCTAAATAGCTAATGGTTGGTGCATGTCCCACCTTTTTCTCCAAAGTTAACTCCCATGGAGTATTGCTGCAGGTTTTGTCTGCTTCCACTTTTGGTATTGAATTTCGTGTCTTCTGAACTTTTTTTATTTTTATTTAGAACAAGCAGCATGCCAGCGCTGCTACAGCGAGACACAGTGGGGCATGCGTTTTGCACCCGCTGCCATTTTCCCTTGTTAAATTGTGAACAGCTCTTCACACATGCGATTGCGTGCCTTTGTTGTAATGTGAGTGTGTGCAGCACCGTGGCCGCTCATTTTCAGTGTTATCGATTCCCGAGTGGGTAAGTGCAGGGTTTGTCCAGGATGGCGGCTACCTGCTTTTTACCCACCTTCATTTGTTGCAGACTTTGCACTCCAGCCAGATAACAGCTGCAGCCCAGAGGACCAGCGAGGCAGGGTCCATGCTGCACCTCCTCCAAGAATTCCAGTCATGTGGTTCTCACTGCAACGGAAAACTCATTGGCGCGAGGGAGGAAAAATGTCCACTTTGCATTACAGGCTTCCACACGGGGTGAAGGGGGGCAGTTTCCTAAAATTCATATTTTGACTTTGCCTACCCGCATGTTAGTGTAAGCTGAATGAATTACATTCTGTGTCAGTAGGCGGCTGTTGAGTGTCTGGTGAGATAATGCACAGGCAGTGCAGATCTACTTATGTAGGTGAACAGATGTCAGGATGTGTTTCAATGTTTTCCTTTTCATGATTTATCAAACCTTCTTTATTCTCCCACACTAAACCCTCACCCCCTAACCCCTTTCTCTACATGGGACTTGCAGTACGGCCTCCCAGCTCCTGAACTGCTCGTGATTACGATCCCTGATGGTGCTGAAAAAAGGTCAGCGACCACATCGAAAAACGCTTCAATATTTACTGGAGAGAAAGAAGCATTTGAGAGAGAGCTCAAACCCTGGCAACAACCTATCTTCCTGCGAGCGTCCTCACAGCTGAAATTATGGGGTGCCATGTTGTGAAGAGGTGTGGCTCAAACCATGGAGTGCTTCAGATGGGACTCATCCCTGTCCCATTACTGACCTCCCCAGGTACTTTTCTGATGAGTGGGAAGGTTTTTGATTTTGTATCTTTTACACCCTTACAGCATTCTTAATAACTAACTTTACTGATGGTTTACTCTGAAAAACATAACTCCTTAAATAGGTCATTGTCTAATCAGAACTCTTAAATTACATTGTTTAAAACAGTCCTTTCTAGATCTATGATTTTAGATGCAAGAAGGCAACGTGCTATTCAGGGACTGATCACAACAAGAATGCTGTAATGGATGTGCTTATTTTTTCACGCTATCACGGGCCCTCATCCCCCAGCAAGCCTTTCCTGTGTTCACGTAAAAATAATATTTTACATAGCGACGAACTGCACCGCAAGGTATCTGAGCGCTTTACACAAGAACCAATTGCTTTACACATAGGGAGAGCAAGGAGAATTAAGCAGCACTGAGAGATTATGTGATATACCCAGAAACAGAGGATAAGTCTCCCACTGATACTCGAACCGCTCTAGCCTTCACAGTACATCCTCTCCCCTCTTGATCAGCATTTAAGATGGCTGGCCTACTTGGAACGCACAATTATTATGTGTTCCAAAGCAGCGCCGGCCATCTTGTTGAAGAAGGAAGCACACACGTGTTTCCTGTTTAAACATGAGTTTGTTGGGGGTCAGCATTGTGTGCTGTAATATTAAGAAACGCAGAAGGTTGTTGTTGCAAGCGCTCTCAATCCTTGAAATGTGGTGCTCCCTACAACATCTTATAACATTGAAAAGCTGATCTTTTGCTGCGGATCAGCATGTGTGTTGTTTTATGGACCAGTTATGATCTCACAGCTTAGGGGCCGATTCCGATCTCGGCCGGTAGGGCTCCGAATTAGATTCGGCTTAACCGGATCCGATTCGGAGCCCTATTTCCCGACCGATTCGTACGCGCGTCCGGCCGAGCAAGTACGATGCGAAATCGCCGACCGACCCGTTCGGGCGTCCCAACTGCTCCGACTGACTCGTACCCGGGTCGGACCGCACCGACCGACTCGCTTGGACACGACTCGCACCGCGCAATGGAGAAGTTCCCCGGCCGGGCAAGTACGATGCGAGCCGCGAGCAGTCCGACCGACACGCGCCGTCCGGCTCGAAAGAGCAGTCGGAGCCGTACTTCGGGGGTCCGTGTCGGACCCCCCTGTACGCGTAGTCGCGCGAGTCGCACACAGGGGGGACCCAAGGGTCCCCCCTACCTGTGCATGTACGGCACGAGTCGCTTCGCCGCGTACCCGCTGTAGGGGGCGCCCCTGTTCGCCTCGCACCCATTGAGGCAATGGGAGCCCGCGTACGCGTTGTACGACCGGCTCCCATTGACTTCAATGGGAGTCTGACCGACTCGAGTACGATAGCATACGGACGCATCGTACTCGTTCGGTCGGGCTGCACGGGTCCGATTCGGTCGGAAATCTCTCCGGGTCCGGCTCGGTCGGAGAGATTTCTGGCCCGAATCGGAATCGGCCCCTTAGTGTTAGCTGCAGAGTAATATTTTATGGACTAAGGGATGTGGCCAGTATAAGGACTTTTGAGGTGGGAGATGTCACCTTACACTTATTGTGATTTGAGAGATGTTGTTTACATGATACAATGTGCAGCTACGTGTGTGATGTCTCAAGGAACTAGAGATATCACTCCATGGTTCACTTAGTAGATGCTGCTTGGGCAGTCATAGGATCAGCAACAGCAGTTGCTTTCTATACAGGTGGCCAACTGCCTACATGCTTTTCTTGCTTATGGCCAGTTTTGGTAGTGTTTTTGCGAATGAGTTGCTTCCCTTAGTTGTTTGCTTCCTCTGCCTGTTTTTAAAAGTAGTTGACCTTCAGAAGCGCTGTTCACCTAGATAATTAATTTCCGTGCTTGTTATAACTTGTATTAAGAGTGATTGAAGTGGCTTCTTCTTTTAATGTAGGAGAGGACATCTCATACTGAAGTGGTGTCCAGTGTAGGTCCAGGAAAATCAGATCTATGCCAAATTTTCAGATATCCACATTCTGCATATAATCTAAATGGAACTTACTAACATAGTAATTGGTTATCCTAAAAAGCAAGCATGGATCAGGCCCTCCTGAACGAACGCTGGATCCCCGTGTTATGCTGGGTAGTGTTAATGTGTGCAAAGAGGCATATCTTCTGTAGTATAAGACTGCATACACAAGGAGATGTTGGACGGAGCGCTGAAACTTTTCAGACACTCACCCCCAGTCACAGATCTGGGTTGAATCCATCATCGTCCTTTAGCTCACTTCACCACCCCAGTTCAGACACAGCTATATGCAAATCAGTCTTGACCCTGTGCCTCATGGGAACAGTCCAGCACGAACTGCCAAGCCATGTCTTCCCTGGACCGGAAACAAGCATCCTGGGACCGGTTTTGGGCTAACAGCCCTCATCAGCCAGGCTAGCTTGAATCCAGTGGCAAAGTGAGCAAGGGACCCACGTCTGGGCATACCCTGCCAATTTAGGGCGAACAAAGCAAACACAAGGAGATGATGGACGGAGCGCTGAAACTGTTCAGACACTCACCCCCAGTCACAGATCTGGGTTGAATCCATCATCGTTCTTTAGCTCACTTCCCCACCCCAGTTAAGACACAGCTATATGCAAATCAGTCTTGACCCTGTGCCTCACGGAAACAGTCCTGCCCGAACTGCCAAGCCATGTCTTCCCTGGACCGGAAAGAAGAATCCTGGGACCGGTTTCGGGCTAACAGCCTTCATCAGCCAGGCTAGCTTGAATCCAGTGGCAAAGTGAGCAAGGGACCCACGTCTGGGCATACCCTGCCAACTTAGGGCGAACAAAGCAAACTCAAGGAGATGATGGACGGAGTGCTGAAACTTTTCAGACACTCACCCCCAGTCACAGATCTGGGTTGAATCCATCATCGTTCTTTAGCAAACTTCACCACCCCAGTTCAGACACAGCTATATGCAAATCAGTCTTGACCCTGTGCCTCATGGGAACAGTCCAGCCCGAACTGCCAAGTCATGTCTTCCCTGGACTGGAAACAAGCATCCTGGGACCGGTTTCGGGCTAACAGCCCTCATCAGCCAGGCTACCTTGAATCCAGTGGCAAAGTGAGCAAGGGACCCACGTCTGGCCATACCCTGCCAACTTAGGGCAAACAAAGCAAATACAAGGAGATGATGGACGGAGCGCTGAAACTTTTCAGACACTCACCCCCAGTCACAGATCTGGGTTGAATCCATCATCGTTCTTTAGCTCACTTCACCACCCCAGTTCATACACAGCTATATGCAATTCAGTCTTGACCTTGTGCCTCATGGGAGCAGTCCAGCCCGAACTGCCAAGCCATGTCTTCCCTGGACCGGAAACAAGCATCCTGGGACCTGTTTCTGGCTAACAGCCCTCATCAGCCAGGCTAGCTTGAATCCGGTGGCAAATTGAGCAAGGGACCCACGTCTGGGCATACCCTGCCAACTTAGGGCGAACAAAGCAAACACAAGAGATGATGGACGGAGCGCTGAAACTGTTCAGACACTCACCCCCAGCCACAGATCTGGGTTGGATCCATCATCGTTCTTTAGCTCACTTCACCACCCCAGTTCAGACACAGCTATATGCAAATCAGTCTTGACCCTGTGCCTCATGGGAACAGTCCAGCCCGAACTGCCAAGCCATATCTTCCCTGGACTGGAAACACGCATCCTGGGACCGGTTACTGGCTAACAGCCCTCATCAGCCAGGCTAGCTTGAATCCAGTGGCAAAGTGAGCAAGGGACCCACGTCTGGGCATACCCTGCCAACTTAGGGCGAACAAAGCAAACACAAGGAGATGATGGACGGAGCGCTGAAACTTTTCAGACACTCACCCCCAGTCACAGATCTGGGTTGAATCCATAATCATTCTTTAGCTCACTTCACCACCCCAGTTCAGACACAGCTATATGCAAATCAGTCTTGACCCTGTGCCTCATGGGAATAGTCCAGCCCGAACTGCCAAGCCATGTCTTCCCTGGACCGGAAACAAGCATCCTGGGACCGGTGTCGGGCTAACAGCCCTCATCAGCCAGGCTAGCTTGAATCCAGTGGCACAGTGAGCAAGGGACCCACGTCTGGGCATACCCTGCCAACTTAGAGCAAACAAAGCAAACACAAGGAGATGATGGACGGAGCGCTGAAACTTTTCAGACACTCACCCCCAGTCACAGATCTGGGTTGACTCCATCATCGTTCTTTAGCTCACTTCAGCACCCCAGTTCAGACACAGCTATATGCAAATCAGTCTTGACCCTGTGCCTCATGGTAACAGTCCAGCCCGAACGGCCAAGCCATGTCTTCCCTGGACTGGAAACAAGCATCCTGGGACCGGTTTCGGGCTAACAGCCCTCAATAGCCAGACTAGCTTGAATCCAGTGGCAAAGTGAGCAAGGGACCCACGTCTGGGCATTCCCTGCCAACTTAGGGCGAACAAAGCAAACACAAGGAGATGATGGACGGAGCGATGAAACTTTTCAGACACTCACCCCCAGTCACAGATCTGGGTTGAATCCATAATCGTTCTTTAGCTCACTTCACCACCCCAGTTCAGACACAGCTATATGCAAATCAGTCTTGACCCTGTGCCTCATGGGAATAGTCCAGCCCGAACTGCCAAGCCATGTCTTCCCTGGACCGGAAACAAGCATCCTGGGACCGGTGTCGGGCTAACAGCCCTCTTCAGCCAGGCTAGCTTGAATCCAGTGGCACAGTGAGCAAGGGACCCACGTCTGGGCATACCCTGCCAACTTAGAGCGAACAAAGCAAACACAAGGAGATGATGGACGGAGCGCTGAAACTTTTCAGACACTCACCCCCAGTCACAGATCTGGGTTGACTCCATCATCGTTCTTTAGCTCACTTCAGCACCCCAGTTCAGACACAGCTATATGCAAATCAGTCTTGACCCTGTGCCTCATGGTAACAGTCCAGCCCGAACTGCCAAGCCATGTCTTCCCTGGACTGGAAACAAGCATCCTGGGACCGGTTTCGGGCTAACAGCCCTCAATAGCCAGACTAGCTTGAATCCAGTGGCAAAGTGAGCAGGGGACCCACGTCTGGGCATTCCCTGCCAACTTAGGGCGAACAAAGCAAACACAAGGAGATGATGGATGGAGCGATGAAACTTTTCAGACACTCACCCCCAGTCACAGATCTGGGTTGAATCCATCATCGTTCTTTAGCTCACTTCACCACCCCAGTTCAGACACAGCTATATGCAAATCAGTCTTGACCCTGTGCCTCACGGGAACAGTCCAGCCCAAACTGCAAAACCATGTCTTCCCTGAACCGGAAACAAGCATCCTGGGACCGGTTTCGGGCTAGAGCCCTGATCAGCCAGGCTAGCTTGAATCCAGTGGCAAAGTGAGCAAGGGACCCACATCTGGGCATACCCTGCCAACTTGGGCGAACAAAGCAAACACAAGGAGATGATGGACGGAGCGCTGAAACTTTTCAGACACTCACCCCCAGTCACAGATCTGGGTTGAATCCATCATCGTTCTTTAGCTCACTTCACCACCCCAGTTCAAACACAGCTATATGCAATTCAGTCTTGACCCTGTGCCTCATGGGAGCAGTCTAGCCGAACTGCCAAGCCATGTCTTCCCTGGACCGGAAACAAGCATCCTGGGACCAGTTTCGGGCTAACAGCCCTCATCAGCCAGGCTAGCTTGAATGCAGTGGCAAATTGAGCAAGGGACCCACGTCTGGGCATACCCTGCCAACTTAGGGCAAACAAAGCAAATACAAGGAGATGATGGACGGAGCGCTGAAACTTTTCAGACACTCACCCCCAGTCACAGATCTGGGTTGAATCCATCATCGTTCTTTAGCTCACTTCACCACCCTAGTTCATACACAGCTATATGCAATTCAGTCTTGACCCTGTGCCTCATGGGAGCAGTCCAGCCCGAACTGCCAAGCCATGTCTTCCCTGGACCGGAAACAAGCATCCTGGAACCTGTTTCTGGCTAACAGCCCTCATCAGCCAGGCTAGCTTGAATCCGGTGGCAAATTGAGCAAGGGACCCACGTCTGGGCATACCCTGCCAACTTAGGGCGAACAAAGCAAACACAAGGAGATGATGGACGGAGCGCTGAAACTGTTCAGACACTCACCCCCAGTCACAGATCTGGGTTGGATCCATCATCGTTCTTTAGCTCACTTCACCACCCCAGTTCAGACACAGCTATATGCAAATCAGTCTTGACCCTGTGCCTCATGGGAACAGTCCAGCACGAACTGACAAGCCATGTCTTCCCTGGACCGGAAACAAGCATACTGGAACCGGTTATTGGCTAACAGCCCTCATCAGCCAGGCTAGCTTGAATCCAGTGGCAAAGTGAGCAAGGGACCCACGTCTGGGCATACCCTGTCAACTTAGGGCGAACAAAGCAAACACAAGGAGATGATGGACGGAGCGCTGAAACTTTTCAGACACTCACCCCCAGTCACAGATCTGGGTTGAATCCATAATCGTTCTTTAGCTCACTTCACCACCCCAGTTCAGACACAGCTATATGCAAATCAGTCTTGACCCTGTGCCTCCTGGGAATAGTCCAGCCCGAACTGCCAAGCCATGTCTTCCCTGGACCGGAAACAAGCATCCTGGGACCGGTGTCGGGCTAACAGCCCTCATCAGCCAGGCTAGCTTGAATCCAGTGGCACAGTGAGCAAGGGACCCACGTCTGGGAATACCCTGCCAACTTAGAGCGAACAAAGCAAACACAAGGAGATGATGGACGTAGCGCTGAAACTTTTCAGACACTCACCCCCAGTCACAGATCTGGGTTGAATCCATCATCGTTCTTTAGCTCACTTCAGCACCCCAGTTCAGACACAGCTATATGCAAATCAGTCTTGACCCTGTGCCTCATGGTAACAGTCCAGCCCGAACTGCCAAGCCATGTCTTCCCTGGACTGGAAACAAGTATCCTGGGACCGGTTTCGGGCTAATAGACCTCAATAGCCAGGCTAGCTTGAATCCAGTGGCAAAGTGAGCAAGGGACCCACGTCTGGGTATTCCCTGCCAACTTAGGGCGAACAAAGCAAACACAAGGAGATGATGGACGGAGCGATGAAACATTTCAGACACTCACCCCCAGTCACAGATCTGGGTTGAATCCATCATCGTTCTTTAGCTCACTTCACCACCCCAGTTCAGACACAGCTATATGCAAATCAGTCTTGACCCTGTGCCTCAAGGGAACAGTCCAGCCCAAACTGCAAAACCATGTCTTCCCTGAACCGGAAACAAGCATCCTGGGACCGGTTTCGGGCTAGAGCCCTGATCAGCCAGGCTAGCTTGAATCCAGTGGCAAAGTGAGCAAGGGACCCACATCTGGGCATACCCTGCCAACTTAGGGCGAACAAAGCAAACACAATTCGATGATGGACGGAGCTCTGAAACTTTTCAGACACTCACCCCCAGTCACAGATCTGGGTTGAATCCATCATCGTTCTTTAGCTCACTTCACCACCCCAGTTCAAACACAGCTATATGCAATTCAGTCTTGACCCTGTGCCTCATGGGAGCAGTCCAGCCGAACTGCCAAACCATGTCTTCCCTGGACCGGAAACAAGCATCCTGGGACCTGTTCCTGGGACCTGTTTCTGGCTAACAGCCCTCATCAGCCAGGCTAGCTTGAATCCGGTGGCAAATTGAGCAAGGGACCCACATCTGGGCATACCCTGCCAACTTAGGGCGAACAAAGCAAACACAAGTAGATGATGGACGGAGCGATGAAACTGTTCAGACCCTCACCCCCAATCACAGATCTGGGTTGAATCCATCATCGTTCTTTAGCTCACTTCACCACCCCAGTACAGACACAGCTATATGCAAATCAGTCTTGACCCTGTGCCTCATGGGAACAGTCCAGCCTGAACTGCCAAGCCATGTCTTCCCTGGACCAGAAACAAGCATCCTGGGACAGGTTTCGTGCTAACAGCCCTCATCAGCCAGGCTAGCTTGAACCCAGTGGCAAAGTGAGCAAGGGACCCACGTCTGGGCATACCCTGCAAACTTAGGGCAAACAAAGCAAACACAAGGAGATGATGGACAGAGCGCTGAAACTTTTCAGACACTCACCCCCAGTCACACATCTGGGTTGAATCCATCATCGTTCTTTAGCTCACTTCACCACCCCAGTTCAGACACAGCTATATGCAAATCAGTCTTGACCCTGTGCCTCATGGGAACAGTCCAGCACGAACTGAAAAGCCATGTCTTCCCTGGACTGGAAACAAGCATCCTGGGACCGGTTTCGGGCTAACAGCCCTCATCAGCCAGGCTACCTTGAATCCAGTGGCAAAGTGAGCAAGGGACCCACGTCTCGGCATACCCTGCCAACTTAGGGCGAACAAAGCAAACACAAGGAGATGATGGACGGAGCGCTGAAACTTTTCAGACACTCACCCCCAGTCACAGATCTGGGTTGAATCCATCATCGTTCTTTAGCTCACTTCACCACCCCAGTTCATACACAGCTATATGCAAATCAGTCTTGACCCTGTGCCTCATGGGAGCAGTCCAGCCCGAACTGCAAAGCCATGTCTTTGCTGGACCGGAAACAAGCATCCTGGGACCGGTTTCTGGCTAACAGCCCTCATCAGCCAGGCTAGCTTGAATCCAGTGGCAAATTGAGCAAGGGACCCACGTCTGGGCATAACCTGCAAACTTAGGGCGAACAAAGCAAACACAAGGAGATGATGGACGGAGCGATGAAATTGTTCAGACACTCACCCCCAGTCACAGATCTGGGTTGGATCCATCATCGTTCGTTAGCTCACTTCACCACCCCAGTTCAGACACAGCTATATGCAAATCAGTCTTGACCCTGTGCCTCATGGGAACAGTCCAGCCCGAACTGCCAAGCCATGTCTTCCCTGGACCAGAAACAAGCATCCTGGGACCGGTTTCGTGCTAACCGCCCTCATCAGCCAGGCTAGCTTGAATCCAGTGGCAAAGTGAGCAAGGGACCCACGTCTGGGCATACCCTGCCAACTTAGGGCAAACAAAGCAAACACAAGGAGATGATGGACGGAGCACTGAAACTTTTCAGGCACTCACCCCCAGTCACAGATCTGGGTTGAATCCATAATCGTTCTTTAGCTCACTTCACCACCCCAGTTCAGACACAGCTATATGCAAATCAGTCTTGACCCTGTGCCTCATGGGAATAGTCCAGCCCAAACTGCCAAGCCATGTCTTCCCTGGACCGGAAACAAGCATCCTGGGACCAGTTTTGGGCTAACAGCCCTCATCAGCCAGGCTAGCTTGAATCCAGTGGCAAAATGAGCAAGGGACCCACGTCTAGGCATACTCTGCCAACTTAGGGCGAACAAAGCAAACACAAGGAGATGATGGACGGAGCGCTGAAACATTTCAGACCCTCACCCCCAGACACAGATCTGGGTTGGATCCATCATCGTTCTTTAGCTCACTTCACCACCCCAGTTCAGACACAGCTATATGCAAATCAGTCTTGACCCTGTGCCTCATGGGAACAGTCCAGCCTGAACTGCCAAGCCATGTCTTCCCTGGACCAGAAACAAGCATCCTGGGACCGGTTTCGTGCTAACCGCCCTCATCAGCCAGGCTAGCTTGAATCCAGTGGCAAAGTGAGCAAGGGACCCACGTCTGGGCATACCCTGCCAACTTAGGGCAAACAAAGCAAACACAAGGAGATGATGGACGGAGCACTGAAACTTTTCAGGCACTCACCCCCAGTCACAGATCTGGGTTGAATCCATCATCGTTCTTTAGCTCACTTCACCACCCCAGTTCAAACACAGCTATAGGCAATTCAGTCTTGACCATGTGCCTCATGCGAGCAGTCCAGCCCGAACTGCCAAGCCATGTCTTCCCTGGACCAGAAACAAGCATCCTGGGACCGGTTTCTGGCTAACAGCCGTCATCAGTGAGGCTAGCTTGAATCCAGTGGCAAATTGAGCAAGGGACCCACGTCTGGGCATACCCTGCCAACTTAGGGTGAACAAAGCAAACACAAGGAGATGATGGACGGAGCGCTGAAACCTTTCAGACACTCACCCCCAGTCACAGATCTGGGTTGAATCCATCATCGTTCTTTAGCTCACTTCACCACCCCAGTTCAGACACAGCTATATGCAAATCAGTCTTGACCCTGTGCCTCATGGAAACAGTCCAGCCCGAACTGCCAAGCCATGTCTTCCCTGGACCGGAAACAAACATCCTGGGACAGGTTTTGGGCTAACAGCCCTCATCAGCCAAGCTAGCTTGAATCCAGTGGCAAAGTGAGCAAGGGACCCACGTCTGGGCATACCCTGCCAACTTAGGGCGAACAAAGCAAACACAAGGAGATGATGGACGGAGCGCTGAAACTGTTCAGACACTCACCCCCAGTCACAGATCTGGGTTGAATCCATCATCGTTCTTTAGCTCACTTCCCCACCCCAGTTAAGACACAGCTATATGCAAATCAGTCTTGACCCTGTGCCTCACGGAAACAGTCCTGCCCGAACTGCCAAGCCATGTCTTCCCTGGACCGGAAAGAAGAATCCTGGGACCGGTTTCGGGCTAACAGCCTTCATCAGCCAGGCTAGCTTGAATCCAGTGGCAAAGTGAGCAAGGGACCCACGTCTGGGCATACCCTGCCAACTTAGGGCGAACAAAGCAAACTCAAGGAGATGATGGACGGAGTGCTGAAACTTTTCAGACACTCACCCCCAGTCACAGATCTGGGTTGAATCCATCATCGTTCTTTAGCAAACTTCACCACCCCAGTTCAGACACAGCTATATGCAAATCAGTCTTGACCCTGTGCCTCATGGGAACAGTCCAGCCCGAACTGCCAAGTCATGTCTTCCCTGGACTGGAAACAAGCATCCTGGGACCGGTTTCGGGCTAACAGCCCTCATCAGCCAGGCTACCTTGAATCCAGTGGCAAAGTGAGCAAGGGACCCACGTCTGGCCATACCCTGCCAACTTAGGGCAAACAAAGCAAATACAAGGAGATGATGGACGGAGCGCTGAAACTTTTCAGACACTCACCCCCAGTCACAGATCTGGGTTGAATCCATCATCGTTCTTTAGCTCACTTCACCACCCCAGTTCATACACAGCTATATGCAATTCAGTCTTGACCTTGTGCCTCATGGGAGCAGTCCAGCCCGAACTGCCAAGCCATGTCTTCCCTGGACCGGAAACAAGCATCCTGGGACCTGTTTCTGGCTAACAGCCCTCATCAGCCAGGCTAGCTTGAATCCGGTGGCAAATTGAGCAAGGGACCCACGTCTGGGCATACCCTGCCAACTTAGGGCGAACAAAGCAAACACAAGAGATGATGGACGGAGCGCTGAAACTGTTCAGACACTCACCCCCAGCCACAGATCTGGGTTGGATCCATCATCGTTCTTTAGCTCACTTCACCACCCCAGTTCAGACACAGCTATATGCAAATCAGTCTTGACCCTGTGCCTCATGGGAACAGTCCAGCCCGAACTGCCAAGCCATATCTTCCCTGGACTGGAAACACGCATCCTGGGACCGGTTACTGGCTAACAGCCCTCATCAGCCAGGCTAGCTTGAATCCAGTGGCAAAGTGAGCAAGGGACCCACGTCTGGGCATACCCTGCCAACTTAGGGCGAACAAAGCAAACACAAGGAGATGATGGACGGAGCGCTGAAACTTTTCAGACACTCACCCCCAGTCACAGATCTGGGTTGAATCCATAATCATTCTTTAGCTCACTTCACCACCCCAGTTCAGACACAGCTATATGCAAATCAGTCTTGACCCTGTGCCTCATGGGAATAGTCCAGCCCGAACTGCCAAGCCATGTCTTCCCTGGACCGGAAACAAGCATCCTGGGACCGGTGTCGGGCTAACAGCCCTCATCAGCCAGGCTAGCTTGAATCCAGTGGCACAGTGAGCAAGGGACCCACGTCTGGGCATACCCTGCCAACTTAGAGCAAACAAAGCAAACACAAGGAGATGATGGACGGAGCGCTGAAACTTTTCAGACACTCACCCCCAGTCACAGATCTGGGTTGACTCCATCATCGTTCTTTAGCTCACTTCAGCACCCCAGTTCAGACACAGCTATATGCAAATCAGTCTTGACCCTGTGCCTCATGGTAACAGTCCAGCCCGAACGGCCAAGCCATGTCTTCCCTGGACTGGAAACAAGCATCCTGGGACCGGTTTCGGGCTAACAGCCCTCAATAGCCAGACTAGCTTGAATCCAGTGGCAAAGTGAGCAAGGGACCCACGTCTGGGCATTCCCTGCCAACTTAGGGCGAACAAAGCAAACACAAGGAGATGATGGACGGAGCGATGAAACTTTTCAGACACTCACCCCCAGTCACAGATCTGGGTTGAATCCATAATCGTTCTTTAGCTCACTTCACCACCCCAGTTCAGACACAGCTATATGCAAATCAGTCTTGACCCTGTGCCTCATGGGAATAGTCCAGCCCGAACTGCCAAGCCATGTCTTCCCTGGACCGGAAACAAGCATCCTGGGACCGGTGTCGGGCTAACAGCCCTCTTCAGCCAGGCTAGCTTGAATCCAGTGGCACAGTGAGCAAGGGACCCACGTCTGGGCATACCCTGCCAACTTAGAGCGAACAAAGCAAACACAAGGAGATGATGGACGGAGCGCTGAAACTTTTCAGACACTCACCCCCAGTCACAGATCTGGGTTGACTCCATCATCGTTCTTTAGCTCACTTCAGCACCCCAGTTCAGACACAGCTATATGCAAATCAGTCTTGACCCTGTGCCTCATGGTAACAGTCCAGCCCGAACTGCCAAGCCATGTCTTCCCTGGACTGGAAACAAGCATCCTGGGATCGGTTTCGGGCTAACAGCCCTCAATAGCCAGACTAGCTTGAATCCAGTGGCAAAGTGAGCAGGGGACCCACGTCTGGGCATTCCCTGCCAACTTAGGGCGAACAAAGCAAACACAAGGAGATGATGGATGGAGCGATGAAACTTTTCAGACA
This sequence comes from Calotriton arnoldi, assembly GCA_963921515.1. Classification (NCBI taxonomy): domain Eukaryota; kingdom Metazoa; phylum Chordata; class Amphibia; order Caudata; family Salamandridae; genus Calotriton; species Calotriton arnoldi. The sequence goes on along the minus strand of CAWUFW010018300.1, from coordinate 15,707 downwards.
CTCACCCCCAGTCACAGATCTGGGTTGAATCCATCATCGTTCTTTAGCTCACTTCACCACCCCAGTTCAGACACATCTATATGCAAATCAGTCTTGACCCTGTGCCTCACGGGAACAGTCCAGCCCAAACTGCAAAACCATGTCTTCCCTGAACCGGAAACAAGCATCCTGGGACCGGTTTCGGGCTAGAGCCCTGATCAGCCAGGCTAGCTTGAATCCAGTGGCAAAGTGAGCAAGGGACCCACATCTGGGCATACCCTGCCAACTTGGGCGAACAAAGCAAACACAAGGAGATGATGGACGGAGCGCTGAAACTTTTCAGACACTCACCCCCAGTCACAGATCTGGGTTGAATCCATCATCGTTCTTTAGCTCACTTCACCACCCCAGTTCAAACACAGCTATATGCAATTCAGTCTTGACCCTGTGCCTCATGGGAGCAGTCTAGCCGAACTGCCAAGCCATGTCTTCCCTGGACCGGAAACAAGCATCCTGGGACCAGTTTCGGGCTAACAGCCCTCATCAGCCAGGCTAGCTTGAATGCAGTGGCAAATTGAGCAAGGGACCCACGTCTGGGCATACCCTGCCAACTTAGGGCAAACAAATCAAATACAAGGAGATGATGGACGGAGCGCTGAAACTTTTCAGACACTCACCCCCAGTCACATTTCTGGGTTGAATCCATCATCGTTCTTTAGCTCACTTCACCACCCCAGTTCAGACACAGCTATATGCAAATCAGTCTTGACCCTGTGCCTCATGGGAGCAGTCCAGCCCGAACTGCCAAGCCATGTCTTCCCTGGACCGGAAACAAGCATCCTGGAACCTGTTTCTGGCTAACAGCCCTCATCAGCCAGGCTAGCTTGAATCCGGTGGCAAATTGAGCAAGGGACCCACGTCTGGGCATACCCTGCCAACTTAGGGCGAACAAAGCAAACACAAGGAGATGATGGACGGAGCGCTGAAACTGTTCAGACACTCACCCCCAGTCACAGATCTGGGTTGGATCCATCATCGTTCTTTAGCTCACTTCACCACCCCAGTTCAGACACAGCTATATGCAAATCAGTCTTGACCCTGTGCCTCATGGGAACAGTCCAGCACGAACTGACAAGCCATGTCTTCCCTGGACCGGAAACAAGCATACTGGAACCGGTTATTGGCTAACAGCCCTCATCAGCCAGGCTAGCTTGAATCCAGTGGCAAAGTGAGCAAGGGACCCACGTCTGGGCATACCCTGTCAACTTAGGGCGAACAAAGCAAACACAAGGAGATGATGGACGGAGCGCTGAAACTTTTCAGACACTCACCCCCAGTCACAGATCTGGGTTGAATCCATAATCGTTCTTTAGCTCACTTCACCACCCCAGTTCAGACACAGCTATATGCAAATCAGTCTTGACCCTGTGCCTCCTGGGAATAGTCCAGCCCGAACTGCCAAGCCATGTCTTCCCTGGACCGGAAACAAGCATCCTGGGACCGGTGTCGGGCTAACAGCCCTCATCAGCCAGGCTAGCTTGAATCCAGTGGCACAGTGAGCAAGGGACCCACGTCTGGGAATACCCTGCCAACTTAGAGCGAACAAAGCAAACACAAGGAGATGATGGACGTAGCGCTGAAACTTTTCAGACACTCACCCCCAGTCACAGATCTGGGTTGAATCCATCATCGTTCTTTAGCTCACTTCAGCACCCCAGTTCAGACACAGCTATATGCAAATCAGTCTTGACCCTGTGCCTCATGGTAACAGTCCAGCCCGAACTGCCAAGCCATGTCTTCCCTGGACTGGAAACAAGTATCCTGGGACCGGTTTCGGGCTAATAGACCTCAATAGCCAGGCTAGCTTGAATCCAGTGGCAAAGTGAGCAAGGGACCCACGTCTGGGCATTCCCTGCCAACTTAGGGCGAACAAAGCAAACACAAGGAGATGATGGACGGAGCGATGAAACATTTCAGACACTCACCCCCAGTCACAGATCTGGGTTGAATCCATCATCGTTCTTTAGCTCACTTCACCACCCCAGTTCAGACACAGCTATATGCAAATCAGTCTTGACCCTGTGCCTCAAGGGAACAGTCCAGCCCAAACTGCAAAACCATGTCTTCCCTGAACCGGAAACAAGCATCCTGGGACCGGTTTCGGGCTAAAGCCCTGATCAGCCAGGCTAGCTTGAATCCAGTGGCAAAGTGAGCAAGGGACCCACATCTGGGCATACCCTGCCAACTTAGGGCGAACAAAGCAAACACAATTCGATGATGGACGGAGCTCTGAAACTTTTCAGACACTCACCCCCAGTCACAGATCTGGGTTGAATCCATCATCGTTCTTTAGCTCACTTCACCACCCCAGTTCAAACACAGCTATATGCAATTCAGTCTTGACCCTGTGCCTCATGGGAGCAGTCCAGCCGAACTGCCAAACCATGTCTTCCCTGGACCGGAAACAAGCATCCTGGGACCTGTTCCTGGGACCTGTTTCTGGCTAACAGCCCTCATCAGCCAGGCTAGCTTGAATCCGGTGGCAAATTGAGCAAGGGACCCACATCTGGGCATACCCTGCCAACTTAGGGCGAACAAAGCAAACACAAGTAGATGATGGACGGAGCGATGAAACTGTTCAGACCCTCACCCCCAATCACAGATCTGGGTTGAATCCATCATCGTTCTTTAGCTCACTTCACCACCCCAGTACAGACACAGCTATATGCAAATCAGTCTTGACCCTGTGCCTCATGGGAACAGTCCAGCCTGAACTGCCAAGCCATGTCTTCCCTGGACCAGAAACAAGCATCCTGGGACAGGTTTCGTGCTAACAGCCCTCATCAGCCAGGCTAGCTTGAACCCAGTGGCAAAGTGAGCAAGGGACCCACGTCTGGGCATACCCTGCAAACTTAGGGCAAACAAAGCAAACACAAGGAGATGATGGACAGAGCGCTGAAACTTTTCAGACACTCACCCCCAGTCACACATCTGGGTTGAATCCATCATCGTTCTTTAGCTCACTTCACCACCCCAGTTCAGACACAGCTATATGCAAATCAGTCTTGACCCTGTGCCTCATGGGAACAGTCCAGCACGAACTGCCAAGCCATGTCTTCCCTGGACTGGAAACAAGCATCCTGGGACGGGTTTCGGGCTAACAGCCCTCATCAGCCAGGCTACCTTGAATCCAGTGGCAAAGTGAGCAAGGGACCCACGTCTCGGCATACCCTGCCAACTTAGGGCGAACAAAGCAAACACAAGGAGATGATGGACGGAGCGCTGAAACTTTTCAGACACTCACCCCCAGTCACAGATCTGGGTTGAATCCATCATCGTTCTTTAGCTCACTTCACCACCCCAGTTCATACACAGCTATATGCAAATCAGTCTTGACCCTGTGCCTCATGGGAGCAGTCCAGCCCGAACTGCAAAGCCATGTCTTTGCTGGACCGGAAACAAGCATCCTGGGACCGGTTTCTGGCTAACAGCCCTCATCAGCCAGGCTAGCTTGAATCCAGTGGCAAATTGAGCAAGGGACCCACGTCTGGGCATAACCTGCAAACTTAGGGCGAACAAAGCAAACACAAGGAGATGATGGACGGAGCGATGAAATTGTTCAGACACTCACCCCCAGTCACAGATCTGGGTTGGATCCATCATCGTTCGTTAGCTCACTTCACCACCCCAGTTCAGACACAGCTATATGCAAATCAGTCTTGACCCTGTGCCTCATGGGAACAGTCCAGCCCGAACTGCCAAGCCATGTCTTCCCTGGACCAGAAACAAGCATCCTGGGACCGGTTTCGTGCTAACCGCCCTCATCAGCCAGGCTAGCTTGAATCCAGTGGCAAAGTGAGCAAGAGACCCACGTCTGGGCATACCCTGCCAACTTAGGGCAAACAAAGCAAACACAAGGAGATGATGGACGGAGCACTGAAACTTTTCAGGCACTCACCCCCAGTCACAGATCTGGGTTGAATCCATAATCGTTCTTTAGCTCACTTCACCACCCCAGTTCAGACACAGCTATATGCAAATCAGTCTTGACCCTGTGCCTCATGGGAATAGTCCAGCCCAAACTGCCAAGCCATGTCTTCCCTGGACCGGAAACAAGCATCCTGGGACCAGTTTTGGGCTAACAGCCCTCATCAGCCAGGCTAGCTTGAATCCAGTGGCAAAGTGAGCAAGGGACCCACGTCTAGGCATACTCTGCCAACTTAGGGCGAACAAAGCAAACACAAGGAGATGATGGACGGAGCGCTGAAACATTTCAGACCCTCACCCCCAGACACAGATCTGGGTTGGATCCATCATCGTTCTTTAGCTCACTTCACCACCCCAGTTCAGACACAGCTATATGCAAATCAGTCTTGACCCTGTGCCTCATGGGAACAGTCCAGCCCGAACTGCCAAGCCATGTCTTCCCTGGACCAGAAACAAGCATCCTGGGACCGGTTTCGTGCTAACCGCCCTCATCAGCCAGGCTAGCTTGAATCCAGTGGCAAAGTGAGCAAGGGACCCACGTCTGGGCATACCCTGCCGACTTAGGGCAAACAAAGCAAACACAAGGAGATGATGGACGGAGCACTGAAACTTTTCAGGCACTCACCCCCAGTCACAGATCTGGGTTGAATCCATCATCGTTCTTTAGCTCACTTCACCACCCCAGTTCAAACACAGCTATAGGCAATTCAGTCTTGACCATGTGCCTCATGCGAGCAGTCCAGCCCGAACTGCCAAGCCATGTCTTCCCTGGACCAGAAACAAGCATCCTGGGACCGGTTTCTGGCTAACAGCCGTCATCAGTGAGGCTAGCTTGAATCCAGTGGCAAATTGAGCAAGGGACCCACGTCTGGGCATACCCTGCCAACTTAGGGTGAACAAAGCAAACACAAGGAGATGATGGACGGAGCGCTGAAACCTTTCAGACACTCACCCCCAGTCACAGATCTGGGTTGAATCCATCATCGTTCTTTAGCTCACTTCACCACCCCAGTTCAGACACAGCTATATGCAAATCAGTCTTGACCCTGTGCCTCATGGTAACAATGCAGCCCGAACTGCCAAGCCATGTCTTCCCTGGAGAAGAAACAAGCATCCTGGGACCAGTTTCGGGCTAACAGCCCTCAATAGCCAGGCTAGCTTGAATCCAGTGGCAAAGTGAGCAAGGGACCCACGTCTAGGCATACTCTGCCAACTTAGGGCGAACAAAGCAAACACAAGGAGTTGATGGACGGAGCGCTGAAACATTTCAGACACTCACCCCCAGTCACAGATCTGGGTTGAATCCATCATCGTTCTTTAGCTCACTTCACCACCCCAGTTCAAACACAGCTATATGCAATTCAGTCTTGACCCTGTGCCTCATGGGAGCAGTCCAGCCCGAACTGCCAAGCCATGTCTTCCCTGGACTGGAAACAAGCATCCTGGGACCGGTTTCTGGCTAACAGCCCTCATCAGCCAGGCTAGCTTGAATCCAGTGGCAAATTGAGCAAGGGACCCACGTCTGGGCATACCCTGCCAACTTAGGGCGAACAAAGCAAACACAAGGAGATGATGGACGGAGCGCTGAAACTGTTCAGACACTCACCCCCAGTCACAGATCTGGGTTGGATCCATCATCGTTCTTTAGCTCACTTCACCACCCCAGTTCAGACACAGCTATATGCAAATCAGTCTTGACCCTGTGCCTCATGGGAACAGTCCAGCCCAAACTGCCAAGCCATGTCTTCCCTGGACCAGAAAGAAGCATCCTCGGACCGGTTACTGGCTAACAGCCCTCATCAGCCAGGCTAGCTTGAATCCAGTGGCAAAGTGAGCAAGGGACCCACGTCTGGGCATACCCTGCCAACTTAGGGCGAACAAAGCAAACACAAGGAGATGATGGACAGAGCCCTAAAACTTTTCAGACACTCACCCCCAGTCACAGATCTGGGTTGAATCCATAATCGTTCTTTAGCTCACTTCACCACCCCAGTTCAGACACAGCTATATGCAAATCAGTCTTGACCCTGTGCCTCATGGAAACAGTCCAGCCCGAACTGCCAAGCCATGTCTTCCCTGGACCGGAAACAAACATCCTGGGACAGGTTTTGGGCTAACAGCCCTCATCAGCCAAGCTAGCTTGAATCCAGTGGCAAAGTGAGCAAGGGACCCACGTCTGGGCATACCCTGCCAACTTAGGGCGAACAAAGCAAACACAAGGAGATGATGGACAGAGCTCTGAAACTTTTCAGACACTCACCCCCAGTCACAGATCTGGGTTGAATCCATCATCGTTCTTTAGCTCACTTCACCACACCAGTTCAGACACAGCTATATGCAAATCAGTCTTGACCCTGTACCTCATGGGAACAGTCCAGCACGAACTGCCAAGCCATGTCTTCCCTGGACCGGAAACAAGCATCCTGGGACCGGTTTCGGGCTAACAGCCCTCATCAGCCATGCTAGCTTGAATCCAGTGGCAAAGTGAGCAAGGGACCCACGTCTGGGCATACCCTGCCAACTTAGGGCGAACAAAGCAAACACAAGGAGATGATGGATGGAGCGCTGAAACTTTTCAGACACTCACCCCCAGTCACAGATCTGGGTTGAATCCATCATCGTTCTTTAGCTCACTTCACCACCCCAGTTCAGACACAGCTATATGCAAATCAGTCTTGACCCTGTGCCTCATGGGAACAGTCCAGCCCGAACTGCCAAGCCATGTCTTCCCTAAACCGGAAACAAGCATCCTGGGACCGGTTTCGGGCTAACAGCCCTCATCAGCCAGGCTAGCTTGAATCCAGTGGCAAAGTGAGCAAGGGACCCACGTCTGGGCATACCCTGCCAACATAGGGCAAACAAAGCAAACACAAGGAGATGATGGGCGGAGCGCTGAAACTTTTCAGACACTCACCCCCAGTCACAGATCTGGGTTGAATCCATCATCATTCTTTAGCTCACTTCCCCACCCCAGTTCAAACACAGCTATAAGCAATTCAGTCTTGACCCTGTGCCTCATGGGAGCAGTCCAGCCCGAACTGCCAAGCCATGTCTTCCCTGGACCGGAAACAAGCATCCTGGGACCGGTTTCGGGCTAACAGCCCTCATAAGCCAGGCTAGCTTGAATCCAGTGGCAAATTGAGCAAGGGACCCACGTCTGGGCATACCCTGCCAACTTAGGGCGAACAAAGCAAACACAAGGAGATGATGGACGGAGCGCTGAAACTTTTCAGACACTAACCCCCAGTCACAGATCTGGGTTGGATCCATCATCGTTCTTTAGCTCACTTCACCACCCCAGTTCAGACACAGCTATATGCAAATCAGTCTTGACCCTGTGCCTCATGGGAACAGTCCAGCCCGAACTGCCAAGCCATGTCTTCGCTGGACCGGAAACTAGCATCCTGGGACCGGTTTCGCGCTAACAGCCCTCATCAGCCAGGCTAGCTTGAATCCAGTGGCAAAGTGAGCGAGGGACCCACGTCTGGGCATACCCTGCCAACTTAGGGCGAACAAAGCAAACACAAGGAGATGATGGACGGAGCGCTGAAACTTTTCAGACACTAACCCCCCGTCACAGATCTGGGTTGGATCCATCATCGTTCTTTAGTTCACTTCACCACCCCAGTTCAGACACAGCTATATGCAAATCAGTCTTGACCCTGTGCCTCATGGGAACAGTCCAGCCCGAACTGCCAAGCCATGTCTTCGCTGGACCGGAAACTAGCATCCTGGGACCGGTTTCGCGCTAACAGCCCTCATCAGCCAGGTTAGCTTGAATCCAGTGGCAAAGTGAGCAAGGGACCCACGTCTGGGCATACCCTGCCAACTTAGGGCGAACAAAGCAAACACAAGGAGATGATGGACGGAGCGCTGTAACTTTTCAGACACTCTCCCCCAGTCACAGATCTGGGTTGAATCCATCATCGTTGTTAGAAATGGGATATCTGGTTGGCTAAGACTTGCGCCAAAGCCAGGCAGAGACTACCACTCTAGTCAGGGCGAGGGAGTTACACGCCGACGATAACCCCTGCTCACCCCCTTGGTAGCTTGGCACGAGCAGTCAGGCTTATCCCGGAGGCAATGTGTAAAGCGTTTGCGCAACACACTCACACAGCAGCAACACACTAGGCACACCACAAAAGGAACTCCACACAAGGTTATATAAAAAATAGCCTTTTTATTGTCATAAATACATTAGAAACATAATCACATAATATACACTGTGCCAACTGGCACTAGGCAATATTCACAGGGAATTATATACAGGACCAGGCCAATCGGGCCACGGTCAGAACCATCAGAACAGGTAAGTAAAATGTAAACCACAACCAGTAATTACTGGTAAAGTTAGGAACTTAGCACGAGATCCTGTAACATAAAAGATAGGATGCCTAAATCATGTCAGGCATGAATCACATTAGGCAATAATTAGCATGAACACAGTATACCCCAATCGGGGGCGCACACCCTGAAACTGGCCCTGGGCCAACTGGCCTCTCCCAGGGGCTCAAATGCCCAACGTCCAGAATGTCAGGGCTGGCTGCAAAAAGCAGCGAAATAAGAGTGCGCAAGTGCACAAGCCTAAACGTGGCAGCTGCCCACTAATTGCTGGGCAGCTGTGAAACTGAGCATGGGCACCAGCGTGCCCCCGGAGCCCCCCTCTGGGGCTCTGAACGAAATGCCCCCAAGGGAAAGAATGGGTCTGGCACTACTGTGCCTACGGAACCCCCACTGGGATTCTCTAAATGATTATGCGCAACGTTGCAGCTGCCCACTGTCAGGTGGGGCAGCTGGGGGAAATGCCTTGGCACTACTGTGCCCTCTGAGCCCCCACTGGGACTCTAATCATCCAAATTGCCCCAAACGCTGCAGCTGCCCGTGAATGCTGTGCAGCTGTGAAGAAAACAGACTGGCACTACACGTGCCATGGAAGCCCCACTCCGGGACTTCCCAAATAAACTCTGCCAAACGTTGCAGCTGCCCACTGGCCGGCGGGTCAGCTGGGAAACTACGCTGGCACTCACGGTGCCTCGGGAGCCTCCTTCCGGCGCAGGCTCGTCCTAGTGCCCTCAATCGACACCACCAACGCTCCACCACTTCAGCCCCCACTCACCGGGGGCTCGTCCCGACTTCTCTGGCCTTTCGCACACCCGAGGGAGAAGGCACCGAAAATGTGCCTCGACCTGGCCAACTCTCCTGGGGCCTCCCGCATCCCACTTCCCTTGGGCTCCTCACCTTCAGCCTCGCTCACCGGGGCTCTTACGGCGGACCAGGCCACAATGGCGGGGTGGGCTCCCGCCGGTCTCAGGGTCTCGCGGAGCACAGTCTCCGTTTCCCTCTTCTTCTTGGCAGGAACCAGCGTGGGGTAGGCTCCCGCCTGGATTCTCCTTTTATTTCCCCTTCCGCATCGATCAGGCCAGCACTGACGCGGGGCTTCCCTTACTCACGGGAGCCCCGCGCTGCTCTCGCAGGGCCTCGGCCGCCTTGCTAGACTTCCTCCTTTCGGCGCAGGCTCGGCCCTAGGTCAGGCAGACGTGCCTGACTTCCGCCTTACGATCGGGGCCGTGGCGGTGATTTTTACCAGGTAGAACGCGGGGTGGGCACCCGGTTTTGAATAAAACGCAAATGCGGGGTAGGCACCCGCTCTTTTTAAATAATCATGAAGCGGGGTGGGCTCCCGCCTCATTAGCAGCACGGGGGAATCCCTACGCCGGGGATTCCCTCTTCCACGATGGGCAGCTCAGCGCTGCGAAGCCCCAGCCCTCTCCCCGTCCTCGGAGAGATAGATAGCGCTCATGAGGCGCTGTGCCCAAAACGTCCAGGGCACAGGCTGGACAAGGGATCTAGCAGGCAGGAAAAGTCCTTGGGGCTGGGGACACCCCAGCAGGGCGCAGCCAGGCAGGCCAGCACGCAGGGACCCCCAGGAGTCAGCAGCTGGGTCCCGCAGCGGTTCCTCCTGTCAGAGTGTCCTCCCCCAAAGTAAGCACAAGCACAAGAACGTTTTCATGGGGTCACAGCCCCTTCTTTTATACACCCTTTTCCCTTGTCTAAAGGTGCAGGGTTTAGGGATACCAGTTAGAACTGGTTTGGGGAGCTTTGGAGCACTTTGTTTTGCTCAGCTCCTCTCTCCTTTCACAGGACAGGCTAGGGACATCAGACGCACCACAGGGGTGGAGCCAGCATTGTGGAGGGAAGGCACAACCCTATTCAGGTCCCAGGTGCAACTCCTCCCTCCCATCTAGATGCAGATCTCTCTATTCAGCCCTGCGCTGACTCACCCTGCCCCTCCTGGAGCCACACACACCTCCCAGCCCCTGTCACTCACAAAGCCAGACATGCAATTCACAACAGGCAGGCAGACACACAGCACACAGAAATGCCAACTTCTAAAAGTGGCACTTCTCCACTAGTCACAATAAATCTGCGCACACCATTGCGCAGCATTTATTCTCACGAGTTCGCACATACTAAACTCGTCCCTGCACTCCTCTCACACCAGGAATTACCATGGACACACATATCCCCCATGCATTCCTATGGGAGGGCAGGCCAATCTCACCACACGCACTCAGAGTGCGCACGCACTTTACACTGGGACCCAGTGCTAAAGTGCGCAGAGGCCCAAAACCACCAACACTACACAGGGAAAAGGCTAGGAGACAGGCAAAAAGTTTAGGGGTGAACCTGCCAAAAGGGCCAAGTCCATCACAACCCCCTTCCAGCCAAAACGCAGGGCAGACCAATCACCACTGTGATGGGCTTCCCTGTTTGGGGCGATAGAACACGGACGCGGGCCCGCAACTGCAGGGACACCCTCCTGTTTTACGCCACGGTGAACCCATGTGGTTCCTTCTGAAAAAGCTGTCCGGAGCAACTGGGCTACCCCACTGGTACTCCCTACCTGTCCGCGGCCAGGACCAGGCCCTATGCCACCCAGATGCCACTGGTCCTTGCCCATTCACAGAGTGGGGGGTAGTAACCCCTGGCACATAGTAGCCATTCTCCACTCTTCCCCTCATCAGGGCAGGTCTAGACTGCCACTGATCCTCCAGCCTAGGGTCTGCACCCTCAGGCGGACCAGAAGTCACGGGTGAGGCTCTCCTCCCCTACCTCTCCTTCTAGGGTTCCGCCCTCTCCTCCTTGGAGAAGCACCCTCAGAACACAACTCTCCCACCAGTTCAGGACCTCTCTCCAACAACTGGTCTCCCAACCTAGGGTCTAAACCCTCCAGGTTGCACCGAGGTCAGAGGCGAGGACTCCCTCCCTCTGCACCCCCTTCCAGAGTTCTGCACCCTCCCAACTGGAGCGGTACCCCTGGAAGATGAACCGGTCAGGACACTGGTTACAGATGTCCTTTCCTCCAGGTCAGGCGGATCCTGAACCTGGCCTCCCAACCTTAGGGCTGAACCCCACGGCTGAGCATTTGCCTGGCACACCAGGACTTCCGGGGCGCACACAGCAGCCCCCGAGGGTAACACATGACTCATGTGTTGCATGACAGTCTGCGTGGTGCAGACCTCCCGACCCCTGTCCATCTGACAGTGCGCAGAGATCCCCACGACAGAAGTGGTGTCACCATGGTCACTTCTAGGAGACTCAGCCCTTCTGGCTGGCCCCTGACCCACTGGTTCTTCCACTGGGGAACACATCCCCCTCTCACCCCTCAATCCGGACTTCTGTACCCTCCCGACTGGAGCGGCACTGCCAGACACCAGAACCACTGGATCTCTATTTACAGACGCTCCAGGTTCTCCAGACACTAGGAGATCCTCCTAAAATGGACTAACAGGACAGCCTAGGCTCCCAACCTGGTGTTCCCTGAAGAAACCATCCAGGTTCTGAGACTGGGTTTCGGGCACCTGGGGACACTCAGTCCCACACTCACTCCTACTCCACTGAGACAGGACGTGAGCCCCTACACCCTCCCACTACACTGGGACCTAGCTGGGCTACACTGAACCTCTTCCCCAATACAGGACGGGAAGATACCTGAGCCACTACTTTTGGGATCACTCCCCAATGCCTCTTCAGAACCTCGGGCCACCACCCAGAGGTCTGCTTCCCATGCAAGATCCCATGGATCAGGGTGCTCACACTCCAACAGGTGTTGGCGCAACCCTGGAAAACAACAACTGAGCAGGTGCTCTTTAATAACCAGATTGAACAGTCCTTCAAAATCCTGTTCCGTGGTACACCTTACCCAGTCAATCAGTGCATCATTACAGTCATCCACAAACCTCCCCCAAGACTGGTGAGACAGTTTCCTACTGCCCCTGAACTTCAACCTGTACTCCTCTTCCTGGGAGCCAAGTACCATATTCTGGGAGCTGGGAATGGGACTTCCTGCATTGGACTCCATATTGCTGCCACCACTGGATCCCACCCTCACTGGTGAATCCAGACAACTAAAACTACACTCAGAGGACGTACCAAGAGCTAATTTCTCCTTGGTGAAGGCCCTCTCAGCCTCCGCCATCCTCTCCTGCGCTAAGACCCTTTCGGTCTCTAGCTTTTTCTCCTCCACACTCAGCTGCGCTATCTCCTTGGTATGCTCTAACCTGAGCTTCTCCAAAGCCAGCTGATGCTCCCTTTCTTCCCTCCTATCCACCCACTCCTCTGGGGACAGGGAAAGGGATGGGGCACTGCCCCCGACACTGGACCCAGCAAGGGACTCCCTATCCATGGGGTCCTCACTATCTACTGGCGTCGCTGTCCTGTCACTTTCTTCCTCCTCTTCAGACTCCTCAGGGCTCCCCTCAGACCCACCACCCTCTTGGAGTGCGGCCAGGGCCCTCTTCTCCTCATTGCGCTCACAGTCCCATTCATCCTTTTGCCATTGGATCAGGTTGTCCCTCAGTTTTGACTGGGTGTCTGACCCACTCACTGCTATGTCTCTCTCCTTACAGAAGTCCACCAACTCCCACATGCTGTATCTAAACAGACCACAACAATTAAAAGCAGACTCCATTTTGGCAGGACGCTCAGGGACACGTGCAACACAGGAGACCTAGGTTTCTGAGCTGAAGCAAGAGTATACACTTTACAAATGACACTTTTTAGGAGAAGAATAAAATAACTAAAACTCAGAAACAATAATCCCCAAACACGTGATTATCTAAATGCAGAGCTTGTAGTGCAACCAGTTGTCTCTATGGTACTGCGCCAACGCAAGTACTATCCCACCGCTGCCACCAATGTTAGAAATGGGATCTCTGGTTGGCTAAGGCTTGCGCCAAAGCCAGGCAGAGACCACCACTCTAGTCAGGGCGAGGAGTTACACGCCGACGATAACCCCTGCTCACCCCCTTGGTAGCTTGGCACGAGCAGTCAGGCTTATCCCGGAGGCAATGTGTAAAGCGTTTGTGCAACACACTCACACAGCAGCAACACACTAGGCACACCACAAAGGAACTCCACACAAGGTTGTATAAAAATAGCCTTTGTATTGTCATAAATACATTAGAAACATAATCACATAATATACACTGTGCCAACTGGCACTAGGCAATATTCACAGGGAATTATATACAGGACCATGCCAATCGGGCCACGGTCAGAACCATCAGAACAGGTAAGTAAAATGTAAACCACAACCAGTAATTACTGGTAAAGTTAGGAACTTAGCACGAGATCCTGTAACATAAAAGATAGGATGCCGAAATCATGTCAGGCATGAATCACATTAGGCAATAATTAGCATGAACACAGTGTACCCCAATCGGGCGCACACCTTGAAACTGGCCCTGGGCCAACTGGCCTCTCCCAGGGGCTCAAATGCCCAACGTCCAGAATGTCAGGGCTGGCTGCAAAAGCAGCGAAATAAGAGTGCGCAAGTGCACAAGCCTAAGCGTGGCAGCTGCCCACTAATTGCTGGGCAGCTGTGAAGCTGAGCATGGGCACCAGCGTGCCCCTGAGCCCCCTCTGGGGCTCTGAGCGAAATGCCCCCAAGGGAAAGAATGGGGCTGGCACTACTGTGCCTACGGAACCCCCACTGGGATTCTCTAAATGATTATGCGCAACGTTGCAGCTGCCCACTGTCAGGTGGGGCAGCTGGGGAAATGCCTTGGCACTACTGTGCCCTCTGAGCCCCCACTGGGACTCTAATCATCCAAATTGCCCCAAACGCTGCAGCTGCCCGTGAATGCTGTTCAGCTGTAGAAGAAAACAGACTGGCACTACACGTGCCATGGAAGCCCCACTCCGGGACTTCCAAAATAAACTCTGCCAAACATTGCAGCTGCCCACTGGCCGGCGGGGCAGCTGGGAAACTATGCTGGCACTCACGGTGCCTCGGGAGCCTCCTTCCGGCGCAGGCTCGTCCTAGTGCCCTCAATTGGCACCCCCAACGCTCCACCACTTCAGCCCCCACTCACCGGTAGCTCGTCCCGACTTCTCTGGCCTTTCGCACACCCGAGGGAGAAGGCACCGAAAATGTGCCTCGACCTGGCCAACTCTCCTGGGGCCTCCCGCATCCCATTTCCCTTGGGCTCCTCACCTTCAGCCTCGCTCACCGGGGCTCTTACGGCGGACCAGGCCACAATGGCGGGGTGGGCTCCCGCCGGTCTCAGGGTCTCGCGGAGCACAGTCTCCGTTTCCCTCTTCTTCTTGGCAGGAACCAGCGCGGGGTAGGCTCCCGCCTGGATTCTCCTTTATTTCCCCTTCCGCATCGATCAGGCCAGCACTGACGCGGGGCTTCCCCTACTCACGGGAGCCCCGCGCTGCTCTCGCAGGGCCTCGGCAGCCTTGCTAGACTTCCTCCTTCCGGCGCAGGCTCGGCCCTAGGTCAGGCAGACGTGCCTGACTTCCGCCTTACGATCGGGGCCCCGGCGGTGATTTTTACCAGGTAGAACGCGGGGTGGGCACCCGGTTTTGAATAAAACGCAAATGCGGGGTAGGCACCCGCTCTTTTAAATAATCATGAAGCGGGTTGGGCTCTTGCCTCATTAGCAGCATGGGGAATCCCTACACCGGGATTCCTCTTCCACAATGGGCAGCTCAGCGCTGCGAAGCTCCAGCACTCTCCCCGTCCTCGGAGAGATAGATAGCGCTCATGAGGCGCTATGCCCAAAACGTCCAGGGCACAGGCTGGGCAAGGGATCTAGTAGGCAGGAAAAGTCCTTGGGGCTGGGGACACCCCAGCAGGGCGCAGCCAGGCAGGCCAGCACGCAGGGACCCCCAGGAGTCAGCAGCTGGGTCCCGCGGCGGTTCCTCCTGGCAGAGTGTCCTCCCCAAAGTAAGCACAAGCACAAGAACATTTTCATGGGGTCACAGCCCCTTCTTTTATACACCCTTTTCCCTTGTCTAAAGGTGCAGGGTTTAGGGATACCAGTTAGAACTGGTTTGGGGAGCTTTGGGGCACTTTGTTTTGCTCAGCTCCTCTCTCCTTTCACAGGACAGGCTAGGGACATCAGACGCACCACAGGGGTGGAGCCAGCATTGTGGAGGGAAGGCACAACCCTATTCAGGTCCCAGGTGCAACTCCTCCCTCCCATCTAGATGCAGATCTCTCTATTCAGCCCTGCGCTGACTCACCCTGCCCCTCCTGGAGCCACACACACCTCCCAGCCCCTGTCACTCACAAAGCCAGACATGCAATTCACATCAGGCAGGCAGACACACAGCACACAGAAATGCCAACTTCTAAAAGTGGCACTTCTCCACTAGTCACAATAAATCTGCGCACACCATTGCGCAGCATTTATTCTCACGAGTTCGCACATACTAAACTCGCCCCTGCA